>DWGJ01000137.1:0-43126 GCA_018246895.1 Aspitha aspitha aspitha | reverse complement strand
AAAAGTGTCGTGACAACTTTTCGTAAGAATTTTTTCCGTCTAGCCCCCTTTCACAACGCGCGATAAGGAACTTCGTTTCAAAAGACACAAAAGAGCGGGGGAAGGTGAAATGAAAAGAGGCACAAAAGAGCGAGGGAACGCGATATGAAAAAAGGCACAAAAGAGCGAGGGAACGTGAAAAGAAAAGACACAAAAGAGCGGTGGAACGTGAAATGAAAAGAGGCACAAAAGAGCGAGGGAACGCGAAATGAAAAGAGGCACAAAAGAGCGAGGGAACGTGAAAAGAAAAAAGACACAAAAGAGCGGTGGAACGTGAAATGAAGAGGCACAAAAGAGCGAGGGAACGCGAAATGAAAAGAGGCACAAAAGAGTGAGGCAACGCGAAATGAAAAGAGGCACAAAAGAGCGAGGCAAGCGGGCGGTGTACCTGCGGAAGAGCGGCGCGGCGAAGGAGGTGAGCGCGGAGGCGAGGAAGAAGGCGGCGGCCATGTAGAAGGAGGCGTCGTAGTTGCGCGTAGCGTCGTACACCGCGCCCGCCAGCGGCGAGCCCACGATGGCCGCCGCGCCACGGAACAGGATCAGCAGCCCGAACGCGCTCGTCAGCCGCTCCAGCCCTAGCAGGTCCACCAGGATGATCGACGTCAGCGATATGTAGCCCGCTGAAACGAATACATTCACGTTGGACGTCGAAGCATTAGAAAAGAAACCGGTTGCCTGTAAAGTACGGTTCTTCGGGCGAAGATTTTACGTGACAACGTCGTTTTCTCGGTAGAATATTTATCGATATGAATATTATTAAATTGCACAACGGGAACGAGGAATTGAATGAAAATAAGAATTGCACAAATTTTAACTGTAGAAATATATTTTGTTTACTAAAACATTGTACATGTAAACGCGCGGCGGACCGATCATGTTTGAGTGGGAGAGAGACGCAAGGCATTCGCCGGTCCGGCGGGCCTCTCTCTCGTTCGGTGACTCATCGTAACGTTACCGGGCGTTTCACTTTTTCATGAGTGACTCCGAGCCGCAACCTAATTTAAGACGTTGTCACGTCAAAAATAGTTTTGTGTTGAATAGTCTATTTATCGAGGAAGACTATATAACATCACGTTATGACTAATAGGAGTGGAGGAGCAATAACAAATGTTGCAAAAACGTGAAAATACTGATTTCCACGCGGGCGAAGCTGTAGGCACAGCAAGTTTTATATAAACGACAATAGACATAGCAACAAGAATTTATAGGCAAACTTGTCGTCGATTGCTGTCCCGCGAGGACAACCTTAGAGCTGATAGAATCATTTACGATCTTCGCAGTACTCACTATAGTCTCTGAAGTAAAATCCTGTCTTATATATTCTGCTTTGAGAGCTTTGTAACAGAAACAATTTGATGTGAAATGATAAAACATTTCATTAATGGTAACACAGGGCTCTATTGAAGGGTGGATTTTGATCCCTTCGTGAATATTAAGTTTGGCCATTAGGGTACTCGGTAATTTGAAAGCGTTTAGAGCGGTCGCTGCTCTGAATTTATTACTTAATATCACTTTGACCCTACATAGAACAATTTACGCAAATTTTGTGTGGCGCCCGATTTATTTTGTCCACAAATCAAAGCTTATATACTTATAATCAAGACATACGAGTACATATTGTAAAAAATTCTCGACTATACCGCAACAATCTATGTACACTGTAATGTCATATACAACAGCTATTTAAAATATAATGTAAGTACATTGTTCAACGTTCTTTATATGCATACAAAATTATTCCATGTGCTCTATATGCATATGGTACATAAAGGTATTCAATACAGAACTCTGTATTCACAAAGAGCTTTGACGCGCGTGCTGAGTTGACTTTGTCTTTGAAAGCTCAATCTGTGACGCAACATCAATAATAATATTCTGTTATTCAGTTGTTTGGAACATGGAATAGTTATTGATGACTTCTGATTTCTACAATAGATATTTCCTTGCAGCTTGAATAAATTAATATTTCTATATGTGCTTCTCAGTTGTAAGTACCTACTTGCTATTTACAGGAATGCATGTAAGCGTAGGATTGGAAGAGACGATTTATATCAAGACGTCAAGACGAACGACTTGTTTTTGAATTATATTGTTAGTTAAAGCTAAATTGTTAGTTAAAGCAATTGCTAAAGCTATTGTTAGTTAAAGCTTGATTAAAATGGTGAAGTAGATAAGAAAAATATTTTGCTTCGCCACCGATATTACAGGTTAAATTTTCTGAAATGTAATATTAGCAGTTTATTAAAGTTATCATGTTATGTGATATTACACTTCATTTACTTTTAATGACCACGCACTGGTTTGTCGGTACTGAAATATCTATGGCAATTTTATTAACTGTTTATTGCGTTAATCTTTGCTTTCATGACATTCGATTTGTGGGATGATTATTATAAACACATGAGTAATGTAATAGTGGCTATTGTCCGCCCTGAAGTACCTACTTTAATTCATATTGTATATTTTCAAGAGGTGTTCGCGATGTCATAAGATCGTTGTTTTTTCATTAGAAATGTCGTAATTTGCTGATAGAGGCGTTTAATCTAAATCCCGTATAGTACCCTCATATAATCACAAATGTTTGCGAGCCTTAAACTGTAATTTTAACCCGTAAGCTAAATACTAATTAATTTTTATAATGTCTGCTTCACAATACTCGGAATTTAAAACAATCCTTCATCCCTTAATTTACTCGCTTGTGTTTTAATTTTTCAGAAACGTTGAAACACATTTCTTTATTTCTAAACAAAAAAGTAAGTTCAGATTGTATAGTGCTTGCTTTAAAATTGGCTTCCATATTATCAAACAACTTTTCAACCCTCAAATATGTATTATGTTATCATTAATATGTTTATATACATGAGTATATAATAACAAAATATACATTGTATATCTGTTTGCAACTTCGTCATGGAGAAGTTGAAAATGTGTTGCTGCCATGAAATAAATGACAAGTGAAATAATTGAAATCAAGAAAACCTTTGCAAAACTCGCGAAGTGTAACAGAAAAGGCGTGGTAAACAACGCTCATTTATATTCCAGTCCTACAAAACGCTCAAGTTTGAATGTCATAAGCAGGAATGGTGAAACTTGGTAAATTAATACTAAATAACCGTTGTTACTTTTGACTTTTATTTAATGATTTGGGAACAAGTTGGGACTATTTATTTTATTTATAGGCACAAATTTATTTTCAGATAAACACGTACATACCTACCAATATATCACATGTTCTAACATTGACAAGTTATATGTTGGTTTTAAAATCTCAATGTGGATATTGTTTTTTCTTAATCGTTCAGTAAATAATTTTAACGCAAAATTAAAAGTCTTCGAAACGTGAAACATGATAACAAAAATAAATCGGTATTGATGTTTAAGACCTTCGTTCAGAAGCAGAAGCGAGTTGAACGTAAAATATTATATGAGAAAGGATTACAGGAGCGGAAAATACACCTAACAAGCGCACTTAATGATCAGGGGAACTTTAGTAGCAAATACAAAAGGCAAACGAATCGCGGCGAACAAAGGATGGCTTTTTTCCACCCTCCTTGTGTATTTCGTGCACGATTTTTGAATTTAGAACTGTTAACAACACCTGCGTAGATTAAAATATCACTGCATTTATGTTACTCAAGAAGCTTGAACAGGAAGTAGTAAAAAAAGGTAACCAAGCTACCTAATATTACGCCATTTATGTAGCTCAGATATCTAGATAAAATCATTAGATTAAGCAGTTTGCCTGTGCCTTATATAGATGTTTTTTATTACGCCCAGACATAATACAAACAAATGGGAATCAAACCACGGTGGGGACCACGAGGCCAGTCAAAGTATTCATAGTCAAAGTTAATAGATGCAGTTACTAAGTGTTAGTAGCTACCCTATCAGAAATCGGTCATACATGCGTTGCTACTCTTGAGGTCTAAGATGGTCGCCTTTGGTATATACGTGGACAGAAGTCCATAGTGTATAAAGAAATAAGCACAGGGAAATAAGCGGCTTACAAAAATTAAAAGTCTCTTCCAAAACAAACCAATTTATAATAATATTATAAAACGGAAGAGTTTGTTTGATTTAACGCGCTAATATCAGGAACTACTGGTTTGAATTGAAAAATTATTTTTGTGTTGAATAGTCCATTTATTGAGGAAGGCCATAGGCTATATAACATCACGCTATGACTAATAGAAGTGGACCAGCAATGACAAATGTTGCAAAAACGGGAAAATATTGATTTCCACGCGGGCGAAGCTGCGGACACAGCTAGTTTGATATACCTATAAAACCCGAATCTTTATTCATGAAGCTATTGACGCAATGAAATATCAAATTAATTAATGCTTTCACATCGAGTGTCTTCTATTAAATGGTAATATTGGAAAAATCACTTAAACAATCAATGAGACCTGGCCAAGAGCTCTTAACAACTTTGCTTCAATAACGTTTCAAAAGATTCCGTTATAATTGGTTTTTCTTTCAGACTTTCTTTGTTGTTACCGTAAAGTTATGTATGATTTTTATTGTATAAAAGTACACATTTAATGCAACGTAATTGTAATATATATAAGGGTCATATTGTTATGAATTAGTTACGAATATAATATGTAGGTATTGGTTTTTACGTCAGTGGCAATTTGTATAATGTTGAAAAATAATTACTATTTACGATGAATTATTTTACCGTGTTAAATTTTACAATGACGCTTATTTAATTACTTAAGGAAACCACAAAGTTTCTAATTAAATTATAGACTACACGTGCCTATATCTCAGTCCGGGGGATTGTAAAGGTGCCCATTATGTGCACGAATGTTTATTTATTATTCGTCTTTGTGCGGCGTCGTGTGTATTAATAACGGAACATTGTCTGAGTGAAAGCAGGTTTAATTAAATTTGTTTTCATGGTGTTTGAAAGGAGACGATTAATATCTTGCAAGCGGGAGCTCCGAAGTAGTCTCGCCATAAGCGTAATCCGTGCTCGCCTTACGTCACTCATGCCCAACCTCTTAGGCGTCTATTTTTCTATAAGCAATGAAGCACGAACGATGTTTTTGTTAAAGGATATGATTCGCAATTAAACAGCAAAGTATGTTTGCGTTGGACTTGATGTGATGTGTTCATAAGCCAGACAGCAACGTAAAGAGAAAGATAAGAGAGACAGAAAGAGAATTACAGTTATATACAAGTTTGAGGTACAATAAATCAAATTAGCGATGCATACATACATACATAGTTCGAAGTGGATTCGTAAACAATGTTCCAGTTTTGTTGAAGGTATTCTAAAATGGGTTTTTAATTTTAGTAACGAGTTTCTACTGCTACTGTATACATCGGAACACTTAGCATTAGTCTATTTTTGGTAATGATATAATGAAAATATAAAGTAATATAACAATGTTATGTACAGTTATTATAACCTCAGTTTATTTTCGAGCAGCGATTCTGAATCGCTGCTTCAATATTACAAGCAATTTTAATCGTAATTCAATGCTTCCAGTTCATTTGCGACCGGCAAGTCGGGGTTGAAATGTCTTGGGTTTATTTTCCCGTTGAATGCTCGGCAAAAGCAACGCTTTGTTTTTTCGGGCTTCCGCCCTTACTCGATTAGTCTTTTCTTATTTATTCCGGGTCACGTTCGAATACCAGATGTTATCAACATTCCTATACATAACTGCATTATTTCTGTCGCTCATAAATATACGTTGTCTTTAAATGTTTAAAAATGAGACAGTACCTATTGCAATTTTATAAAATGAAAAATGTATAAAGAATAAGATCTGATTACTTATCATACCGTAGGAGCGACTGATTTTAGATACATTTACGAGTAAGTGACTTAGATTTACAAAAATTATCAATATTCTAATAGAGGACATACGTAGCGCTATTACCTTTGTAATTAATATCTAATTGCCCAAATATTTCATTTCATTCGATTGCATAAGCAGTTTTCCAATGAAAACCACTTGTACCACCACTTGTACGTGAAAACTTGTAAATGGCCTTCACTTCACTATTTTATTTTTATACTGTGTATTAGCTGTAAGTTTTCCATGAAATAAAATAAAAAACATACATTTTATATACCTACATACGAGTACGTTTGAAGACTAACCGTCGGCTGCGTGCATTTGATGCCGAATTAATTTGGTTTTCAAATACTGTCGCAGTAGCTAAAGTCAATTTGTACAGTGTATGCACAGTGGACACTGATTAAATTGCGTTAGGGCTTCTATAAAATTTATGCGAGTGCGTTCTCTCTTTGAAAAACGTTTGTAGCAAACTTGCGGTGTGCGGTTTTTCATCGAAGTGTGGAAGTGTGGGAATTGTTGATTCCACAAACAAACGAGCTGTTGCACAATATAAATCCACTGCATATGTTATGACTTTTATTCAGAGCAGTAACTAGTAGATATGTACGTCTTTGTTGCATGGTTGTTTTATAAGTGTCAGATAAAAAAGATTTCTATCATTCACCACGTTGTTAATACATAAATGTAAATGTCTAAATTACCGCGTTAGTAAATGATTGCTTTTATCGTTTATGAATCTAATAGGTTTTCTCATCTTTTTTCATGCTATTAATCACTCTTTAAAAATGGTCATTTTTCCATCTGACTGAAATCTTAAAAGTTCTAGTTTCTTTTGTAGACACCACAAATTCTATTCCGAATTGTTAGTTATTTCTTTGGTTTTGGATTACTAATCCATTCCAGTCAACCCTGAATGATGGACATCGTCCCCTAGATGCATGTTTAAATAAATTAGATCAAAATAATCGGATATATATACATATACCTAGGCCTACATACATCCTACATGTAATACGTTTGTGTAAGTTGTTGCGGATATCCTGAACACATTCTATTATAATTTTTTTATCGACATTTCGCTCAACCCCTGAGGTTCACCAGTATGTAGTTCTCAAGGGTGTAATCTTGGGTGTGCGTTAAATCGATAGGCAGTTGGAAGCCGTGAGTTATGTGAAGTAGGTTTATCGGGATGGGATATCGGAGAACACACGAAAATCCAATGCCTTCGCAAAAAGCCGTAACTAACTACTTACTAATGTCTTGCGTGATAGGATCCTCAAAGACACTGGTAACTATTTTGAGTTACTATTACGATTATATTCTCCAATACAGTTCATTATTATTATTTCTATGCGTTATCTTGCAATTAAATCGCCCGAAGTACACTCCAAACGTTCTCCGATAATTGTATAATTATATGTATTGATTGTTAATTTTAAACCATTAATTAACCATTAAGATACGTTGCATAATGCATTGTGGCAGCATAGGTCTGGATAACTTCAAACGAAGCCTGCAGGTGCAGAACACTTGTTAGTTACCGTCAAACAGTTGGGCCACAAACTTGAGTCGGCAAGTTTTATTTGAAAACTTCGCTGTTCGACTGTTGCTGCAAAACTCTCTCCGATAACGAGAATTTCAATCGTTTAACTTTCCCCGAATCAATGATTTTATTGTTAATCATTTGATTTTAAACGGTGTGTCTCGACATCAAATTTATAAACGTTATTTTATCTGCTAATTAAAAGACAATGCAGTTTTATTACTGGATAAAGTTAAAAATAATGCAATATTCTACTAAAGTCTGTTCAAATTACATAAAAGTAGATAAAATATAGATTTAAAAATATGTGTCTCTTCTAGCAGTATGTCCATATAACAGCAGTTCATTTATACATACTGTTAAGGCTGTCACGTAAAACGCGGCATCAAATTCGAGATGGAAAGTTTTATTTGAAAACTTCCCTGTTCACACCCTTGCATCTCAGCGCCGCGGCTTAGATTACGCGAATTCAAATCGTTTAACTTCGCTAGAACGCGTTATATGTTTCTTAAGTAGGTACAACGTATATTAAAATGCGGTATTTAATGTATATTACGTATTTAATCTAAACTTAATACGGCTACAAATATCTTTACATTATTTACGTATTTGAATCTATAGTTGTTTCATTAGCATTAGCGTTAGTTAAAATATTAATTGGCTTAATTTATTGTATATTATGTACATAGGTACCTACTGGTGTTGATTTAGTTATTTCGTATAAAGGGCGATGCAATAATCTCCATCCACTCCAGACGCTATGGCTATAGCGGCCACTGTATCATTTTGCAATGCATTTTGTATGACGTCGAGGCACAATTAAAATCCTCTTGCCTCCCTCCCCACGTGGACAGAACTTTTTTTCCCTTTACTCTTTAATTGCTCTGATTGGTGCGACGGAATGAAATAAAGCCGCATTTGCAGAGGATTTGCAGGTTCGTTCGCGATCACTTTAGCAGTCTCTAATTTTAACTCGATTGTAAGCCGTTTTCAGTATTATTGCGTTTCGTTTTTTTATCCTTTTTCTGTGACCTCCGTTATTTGATAGTCCGAAGTACCGTCATTATGTTCATACATTACACAAATTACTCGAATTAACTTATTCAAATTTGTAGTAAAAAAAGTATGCTCTTGTCTTTGCAGTTCAGTTTCACTGGTTTAAAGTATGGTAAATAAGTTACAGTTTAAGAATTAGCGAGAATGTTACCATAATACCAATGCGACATAGGTGTAGACAGTTAAACAATAGAATATAGAATGTAATAGAGTATTTCGTTTGTAGCGTTCAATCGGAATCGACTAATTAAAGTCTGCACAATAAATTTGTCGCTCGACATAAAACGGGAAAAAAGGTGTTGTATCCCGCCTTCCTCTCCAGTGACGCAAACAGTTACTGGAATGCTTTGCCTCGCAAGGTGGGGAGACACAAAATCGCCACGCTGCACACTGAAAGGACTCACTGGGGAGATAGTACGAGGCAAGATTACGATAGACCTTTCGTTGACAATAGCGTAGGATCTACAGACGGGATGGTATGAACGTCCCGGCCATTCACAGCGTACCAGAGCCTTCATTTTGCATGATATTAAAGTGAAAAATAAAAAAGTTAATATAAAGGAAATCTTGGCTAGGAATTATCATAAAGAGCGGGGTTACCTCAGCCGGCGCACTACACTCATCAATTAAAGTCCAAGAACTTTTTTCATCCTTGACATATTTAAAGCAATTTACGTATTAAATACTTATGTTTCCAAACAATATTGAAGTCGGTTTGTTTTTTATTTTGTGTAGATACATAAATTTTTACAGCGACAGCTGAAAATTAAACTACGTGGTTATATACGGTCAATTCAGCGTTTTCTCTTTTGTGTGGTGAAATCACAATTTTAATAGCCATTGAAATTCATTTAAAATCGATATATAGCGACTCTGTGTATAACAAATGTATCGGCCTGTCAAACAAGAATCATAAAATGGACTGTGACTCCAATTCACATCCACAGAGAGTAGCAAATATAAATCATTATATTTGCTGAAGTAGTAATGTATATGTTAGTACCTACAGTACCTACAGTATTTGAAAAGATCATATATTTAGCATATAGCAAATGTAAACAGCAGTTATACTCATACAGATCTACAGATAACGAAATATATATACCGAAACCACAATAAAACGGATGTTTAATATAACAGAAAAATTCTACGGCAAAAAATTTTTGGGTTTTTAATTAAAAGCACATATGTACATACATAGCGGTTATGCTCGTAGACAATATTGTTTAGGTAAATCTAAATGAGAGCGCGTACAAGTTTTCCTTCGTGTTGTGGAATTAATCAGCGACCAACGTCTGGTCCGCATTTTGTTTTAATTCGTACGAACTGGTATCCTCACAGTCGTAGTTCTGTGCAACAATTTTATAGGAAACTTATTTGTATAACAAACAAGAACCAAGCTTATACCTACATATGAAATGCTCTGTAGAAGTATGCAACTAACTTACGCCAAGGTACTATCTCATGATATTCGATTTTCTGTTTTAACATTAGTATTGGAAGTTGTTCATCATAAATATTGAATGAGATTTGAATGAAAGGAATGAAAGTATATTTGTTTGTTTCTTTGTCCTTATTTCACGACAAAACGGAGCGGCGGATCGATGTGATTTCGGATATGGACATTATGGTAGTTGAAATTCATGAGAGTAATATAATATACTTAAATATTTTTCGCTTAAAATATCTCGCTTAAAATATTTCCATTTTTATTTTAATGAATTTTTTTTTAAATAATAGCATTATACCCTTTCAACACAAAAAAAAATCAGTTACATTAAACATTCAATGGTTTTTAAAATTTCACATCGCATTTAGCGTGCTGCTAATGAAACGAACCTTGGTCAAAATGATATAAAGATAAGTTGGTAAATAAAGACAGATGTAATGACTGCCTATAATTTGGGAGTGCTTCTACCCTTGCCGTAATTTGGAGATAGTAATCATGTCGCAGATACGAGTTGAGTTGGAGCGTGATTTACTACAGTTGTCTCTTTACTTAACGAGGGAAACTTTTTGCCTCTCGGAGTACACGGAAATAAATTAGCTAAATCGTATCGTCAACTGAACGCCTCCAGGACCTTTGCCATAACGTAGGTATATGTACGCTAGATATACTTGTTTGTAACACATTGTCGATGCATCTTTAAGAGATCCTTACTAAGTAAATAACGAATGTAATGGTTCAATAGATTGCTATTAGTTATAATACGAGTTATTTATGATTTCATTCATGCAATTAAATTATTGTTTTATAACATTTGTCTATATCTAATTTAATTGAGTTTTTAACGAAATTTATTTTCAAGCTATCAAGAGAAAACTAATAGGTTTGAGTACGAAAATTTTTCCGGCAAAAAAATGTTTCTGTGATTGACATTTAAATAAGTTTTACTAATATAAAATAATAGGTAATATCTATTAATATCAAAATTCATGTAGCATTTCTGTAGCATGTAATCTTGCTAAAACAATTTAGAGACAAGTTACTTAATAATTATTTTTTATTACATAAATGGTTTTGCGGACCGTTAGTACCTTTGGTAGATGTTTGATACAATTTATGATCACGAAACTCGAAACAAGAGCAATGATTTATTCAAAGCCGGCACAGTGGATGAGAGTCGGCAGCGGCGAAGTCAATACAGTTTGTAAGTCCTGTCAAGTGCAAAAATTCCGCCGGCTCGAGTGTTGTGCTAGTCAGTGTATCTGACTAATTTAGTCTGTATAACTTTCAACCTTTTTTCGTCCCATTTCTTTTGCATTTGTAAATTTTCTACTTGATGACACTTTTAAATTGTTCCTTAAGAAAATCGAATGTTTTAGGTAATTTAATAAACAACCTTTACTGCTAAAGTTTCTGTGTCGAACATTGTTGAATTTACCACACGGCCTGTCAATAATTTAAATAAAACGGCAGGGCCTGACTTTTAAATGAAATCAAGTATAATAACAGTACATATTAAGAAAGTAAGTTCTGCCTATTCAGGCTTTTACAGAATTTAAGTATTAAAACCGGCGATTAGTTTTCATGGATATAATTGCCTTCACACAAAAAGTAAAAAGGTAATTTTACTAGTGATTAAGTAGTTAATATTTATTTTCTTTATTCAATATACCATTAACCTGCTTATCAAGTATCAGATTATGCATGTCTCTCCTTAATTATACCTCTAGTTCACTGGAACCCCTGTGCTCTCATTTTTTAGACATCGCCAATAGTTAATGCTTAACATGATTGGTGGATGGTGTTAAATGATACTGTGGAAGTTAACCAATAAATATAATCAATAATACTTTAAAGATTAACAGGGAAAAATTTCGGATCCGGATACATCATACAGCAAAAATGTGTTGAATCAGAGAGGGGAAAAATGGCGAGCCAAGATATGTAGCTTATAATTCCTGTCAGGTGCAAAAATTTCGCCGGCGCAAACGACTCACAGCGAGTCTGGCTAAATTCAATCTGGGAAACTTTATCCGCCTTTGTCCGTACAACTTTCGCGCTTTATTTGGATTTCGAGTAGCTACTTAATTACACATTTTAGCAGAATCATCCCCTACATCCTACACAACTTTAAAATGTCTTCATCCTTTATTTACAAGGCTCAATGCAAGTTACTTCATACAGTTTAACAAAATTATGTTAAAAATTACAATAGTTGCTGTGTGAACTGAATTCAACAACTCTCTTGGTTTTATTTTCTTTCCTAAATCATTGTATTTGAAGTTTTAGGTACTTACCTAATTATTATTATTACTCGACTAATAATTTAAAAACATTAAAGCTAAAGGTATTGTTTTATTATTAGTACACTGTTAAGTATTATTATTTACATAATCTTCTAATTCACTTTTAATATTCTTTTGACCGACGTACTCAAATACACGTTATATTTAATAACAAAAATAGTAATTTTAACAGTTACATCGAATTTATTGTCAAGCGCCTTCAACAGTATTGCAGGCAATGAATATTATTTAGACTTACAAAGAACTCTGCGTAGGCACGTTTTTCAGAACTTGTTTTAGAATAAATCAACACAATATATTGTAATTTAAAAAAACTAAGCAAAATGTGACTTCTGGTTTATATCATGGTTCGTATTCATTGTTTCTGCTGCTTTCTGTTAATAATTAATTACTGGTATGAGATCTTTATAAAGTAAATACGAGTAGTAAGTAGGTACGTACAATACTTTAGCAAGTAAATTATACGTTTTATGGCAAATATATAATATAACACTAAACGGAGATTTCATGAGATATATATCAAAATAATTGTATAAATAATTACATATCATGTCGTTTATATAAGGATCTCTTTCCCAAAAGGTTGTGTAAGCAACATCGTTGGGTATGTTTGGTTCGGAGTGATTTTATCTTCGTTTGTTTTTCTACGGGCTTTAAAATGATAGGGGCGGTCCATTTTATTGTGTTCATTACCAACATCTAAATATCTTCAAAAGGTTTAAATAAATAGAGAATAATTACTGTACCTCGGTACTACGAGTATGTTAATTTACGTATAAAATTATTCACTCAGAACGGTATGAAATTAAAGTAATATCTGTTTTTTTGGTAAATTTATTATAAACAGATAATATCGAGTTCAAAATACTTGTATCCTTACAAACCGGACGTGATTCTTCAACATTCATCAGTTTCCTACCATGTAAGGGAATTAACGTATTAATATTATTTTTATAGGGAATAGACACAGATAACAGGCAATCGACCCAGCAGATAATAAATCTTTACCATTGCCTTGAAGCATCAGAGGAGTGGCCAAAACGTAACATGTGGGTGGTTGTATTATAATCTTGTTCTAAATATTTAATAAAACCAAAGTTCGAGAAAACTAATCCGGCCAGTCTTTGAGATTTATCACTGCTTTTAATTCCGCGGCTTCCGACTCTCGGCTTGATTAAATTGCCACGGCGCACTGGTGTCGCGTACATTCTGAAAGCTCATTCGAATACCTCCATAATCAGCAATTAATTTTCACAAGGTTTATGTAATGAAATTGAATTGCATATTATTACGGAAAGGTCCCATATATAGGTTCTCACTAAAAATGCGTTATTACAAATAGCAAGCTATATATAAATTCCTTACTTAATCTTCGATTTTTTCCAATCAACATCATCTGAACCTGAAGATGTTCGTCGTTGGAGTATTAGGTTAATATATTAGTCGACAGTAGAACTTTTAAAACATTGCGAGTTACGATATTTTCAGGTTTAGAGTAGTTTGCATCTTAGCTATTACGATTCATATTTATACTTGTAGGATGTGATATACTTATATTTACTCATTTATACTCATGACGTTAAGCACTCTGCTTAAAATTGAATGATCTCGTAACCCATATTTCTATTAAGTCTCGACATATAAGTATGTCAAGCATTTAATAACAATATGGTATTTACACATTTTTATTATGTTCACATTCACTCTACGATGCTTCTATAATTTCCTTAAAATCTTTGCTTGAAGAAAATCTTTTTTAATGAATTATGCATATATATTTGTGTTAAATAAGCTTGAAATTGGCTACTATTACATTGCAGTGGCTTAGTAAGTACTGCAATTCCTAGATGTAGAACGGAAATATCACGTAAATTGAACGCGAATGAACAGTGGCATAATGGCATTTACATACATTAGTACCTACTACAATCATTGGTAGTACTTAAATGTTATAGTCACTTTACAAGAGTACATTTACTATGAGTAAGAGTTGCGTCTGTTAATTAAATACATATAAGTATTTCAATTCTAAGATGTGGGGTATCATTTAAATGTAGCAGCTAGGAGGGAACAATTTATTGTAGTTTTGTCGTCACGTTGTTACAAACGCGAAATTACGTTGCCGAGGTCCATAATTACCATTGCGCATTGTTGTTTAATTTAGGGAATGGGAATTGAAACATATTTTACAAATAAATCGGCTGCCGGTTACAGTTTTGGAGACGCGAATTCCCACAGTGTACGAACTTCTATATGCGGGCGAATTTTGCGTACACAGGGATTCTATTGCACAGTTTCTACGTTTCGCTCAAACAACTAAATTCAATAGATACCCGTGTATCACAAATGTTTTAATAATTTAATACTTTGCCTTTGAATATAAAGGGATTTTACGGTCTTCGCTCACATTTGTGTGCTATCTTTGCGTCATATTGCAATCGTTGTTCTGTTCAGTTCATATCGAATGCATAGCAAGTGTTAGGCGAATAAAACGTCATATTGAAACTCTTTAATAAGTGTGAAATTCCTTAAAAAGTGTTGTACAAATCCATCTGTAGAAGTCTGTCATATGATAAAAGTAGGTAGGCAGTGTTAGTATTGCAATCTTGAATTTCACTTATTTTCAGTACCTATGCATTTAAATGTACTCCAAATGAAGTCTTGAAATTCATTCTATACATACTCGCTTCCACCATAGGTATAAATAAACTCTATCTCGCATGGAATATACATATACAAATACATTGAATAATTAGATGGTACACTTCACATAAAGTCCGTTAATCGAAACCGGAACCCTGCAAAGCAGATTTCAGTCCGTGTGCTAAACTGTGTTAGGTATACGGGAAGCTAACAGTAAACGATATTTATACATGCAAATGACGATAGCCGGTTAAAGGCTTGTCTTTGACATCAGCAGCAGCGGTCGCGGCCTTTCAGTATCGCGGCCAATGTTTGCCTTCATAAATGTTGCATGATATTGTTTGCATTTGTATCGGACAGACGGTCGTCGGCCCTGATATCCGTTTAATATGATAATCCGCATGCAAACAAGCGGCGGATTGCCCGGCTAAATTATTTATGCACTCCGCCCTGCGGGTGATGGCTTTACTTCACGGAGACGACACGAGTTTTATTGAACCCGAGAGTTTTGGGTGGCCAAGTAAACACCTGAAACAAAGTTTTCACGAGCAAAAGCTCCGAATAAATCATGTGCAAGAACCCTCCAGCGCAGAGCAAACGTTGAAACTTACGCTTGTTGGTTGACGCTCGCGAAGGATTAACTGTGTATTAATTATTTCACTACCCAAATTAAACAGTACCATAAGGGAATGTTAATATTCGACATTAAATTATACTCAATAATTAATCAAGAACGTTAATTTAATATAATGCTGGTTGTTTATGTTAATTGCTTTTTATCGCTGTCCTTTAATTTTTTTTTATCTAATACAATATTGTAGAAATTAAATTACAGTGCCCTATTGAATGAAATCGTCGGCAACATTTATGTAATTTTATGTCTGTTTCGTAAAGAAATTAACTTTTCCATTGTTAGTAGGAGACTCCGCGAAGATACAAACCGCAACTGGTAATCAATTCCTTGGTAATTGAATCTGGTCACGCGGACACTCATCACCCCGAACCCAGACGTGGGTGGCTGTAATTTGATTGAGCGGGATTGCGTTTACGGGATGGATATCGTCGACGGCGGCAACGACGTCGCTTGTTAAATAAAAATCCTTATTTAACATGACGTGTACAACACTCATCTTGGACAAATATTATTTTGTTCTACTTGATGCGCAAGAAAGAAAAATCCAATATTATAAAAATAGTTTAGCTTAGTTACTTTAGTTTACCTCACATAGCCGTCTGATATAAAACAAGACAGATCCTGTACTGTGGTAATCAGATAGCTAGTAAAGATACCTATTTCTAATACATAGTTAAATGTTTATGCACAGCATATAAATATTTGGCCTGAGCGGAAACCAAACCCTCAGCCGTTAAGTTCCTTAAGCACTGGTCCAACAAGCCTGAATATTGTAAAAATAAACATCTTGGAAAAGTGTTGTAACTTAATGAGAACTGGTAATTAAGATATTGTTGACCGTAAGTAATATAGTTATGACTTACGAACAAAAGAAAAGAATAGTCTACATACGTTGTCTATATTTGTGGCTAAATTAAGCCTCGTAACGTTATAAGGAGAACCTTCGAAGATGGAAACCGCAGCTTAGACAGATAGTAATCAATTCCGCAGTAATTGAATCCGGTCAGGCGGACACACATCATGTCGGATCCTAAACGTAGCTACGTACGGACCTTAATGAAATAATGTTCGTAGTAATATGATCGCATAGTATTGCGCTGGTGGTCAACTGGATGTCGTTCGAACTTAGCGACAAGATTATGCACATTGCGATACGTAAGAGTATAGTATTGTGGGTCTGCATGACTTGTAGCAATAAACACAAACCTGTCGACCTAAATATATACATACAGATTTATATAAAAAAAATGTTAACTGGACGTATATATATGTGCTGCTTTTGTTACAAACTAATTGTATTAAAAGAACATTAATTAAAGCAGTCCCAGTGTAACATTCCCATATTTTTTCCTTAACTGTCTTTTATATAAGGGTTGAATAAAAATTTTTCTATTAGCATAAATCTAATTTCAGAAATGTATGAACCTTCATTTGCTTCACTGTCACGTTTTAAACCATGTCACGTGTTCTACTTTTCTCTGATTATTGGCATTCATAAAGTACAGATGTGATTTAAGGGAACGAGAATAATTTCCATCTAAAAATATTCGTAATTCGTTTTGTTTCGTTTATTTACTTCTGTTTACAGTTTAATAAATAATGAAACATAAAGAAAATATCAGTGACAGATTTAAATTTTTACATCATGTTTAGGAAGCTGTTTTCTTTGTATTTGAGGTTCCCTTAAACTGCTTAAAACTCATACTGCTTCTCGACTCCAGGATAAAATGGCTGTTATATTAAAAGGACCCAACTACTCAAATTTGCTTTGAGTTTGAAATATCTAGAGCGAACTAGTAGAGTAATTTGTTTTTAAGAACTTATGTACAATTATCTTGCGGGACTTCTTTTTGACTGTAAATGTTTATAATAGCGAAGTCGGTGACAATCTTTTAGAGAATGAATATAGACCAGGTAGGTACTTGATATTTTGTTTTAAATACGGATTCTGTAAATTGAGGAAATAGCCAGTCGGATTCACGAATTAATAACAATAATAAAATAAAATTTAATAAAACCACCATCATAACAAAAACAACATGACCTATTAAGTATTGAATACTTTGGTATAACTCATCGTAGCGTCCGGGTGGTATTAATGTTTTGTTGACCGTACAAACTTTTGTCGTATTGTTATTTCTATGAATATTAATAATTTCACGTAGTTATTTAGGCAATTTGACGTAGTTATTCATATAACGGAGAGTCTGAAATCTACGTACCTATATGTATGAATAGGTCGTGAATATTAAAGACGCAGGTCAGGTCAGTAAAAATAGAGATATTTGGCACTAGATGGTTACTGCTTAGCCCGTTAAGTATAGGTAGTAATAATAATATTTAGGGGATGCTTTTTGTTTACCGGTTCTAGACAGGTTATTTGATAATCGAATCTTAGGATTCTCTCTGACATGAAAACAGCACATACCTATATACGTATAATGTCGTGAGGAAAAGAAACAAGATTGTCTGGTTTGTTAAAATAACAGGCGAATCCACTTTCATCTTTATTCCAAGTTCCGGCGCCAACCATTGTTATAAATGGCCGCGTGAGGAAGCGCGCTTTTTTATTTCTCAAAGCGAATGCATATCTTAGTACTTTGTTGTCTACTATTAATTAAAAAATATGACTTAATGTAGACAAAGCTTCTTTATATACTAATTCCTGTTTATTTCTTCATATACTCCTAGTTACTAAAAATACATTTAATTCTTAAATTGACAGATCATTTTCTAGTCAAGATTTGATATAAACCTAGATACGACACATCTACCTATATTTATTAGTTTTGCCGCAATGTAAATATTATAATAACTGATGTACCTAGCTGTTCTAAAGTACAATATCAATTACAATTGTGCTTTAAATTGCAAAATGAAGTACAATTACGATTTAAATCTTTTCACATTATGAGTCGTTCAAATACTTATACATTATATGATTTGTCAGCTTTGTGCTCCGTTTGGTAAATCATGAAATAACAGGGCATGTAAATAAAGAAAACGAAATTGAGGTAGATGTGTCTATACAGCTTTCCGCATGGCATAATTTTATTTTCCGGGTCAAATAACGCGAGAGAATTTTCCCACATTAAAATTTTTGCTGTCGACGCTTTTAAAATTAAATTCTTGCCAAAGTTACTATCTAAAGTATGTATGAAAAATGAATTGCAAATAATTTTCAAATAAATGGATTGTATTTTACTACCTATTGTATTTCTATGACTATTGCAAACTCGGAACTTGGTTGTGTACATTATTTTGACGGATTACTTATACTCATGTTGTTGTTTTTTAATGTATTCTAAGGAATAGATAACCAATAGTGTGAAAAAAAATATTGCCCACAGTTTTATTCGCGATGAGAAATTATATCAAATAGCAAGTACATTGGGGCCTGGTGCGGTTGTATAATAATAACGACTACTATTCTGTGAACTTTGCGGGAAAACAAAGCAATTATTATTAGGTAGGTACCTACGAATATGTAGCATACGCGTGGAAACAGTACATAACATTTGCATTAAATTGTACATATAAAAGCAAATGTAATGTAATATCGTTTATGTATTTTTTAAATGTGTTTACACAAAATATAAAGTTATTTTAACTATAAATAGGTAGAAAATCATATCTTAATTCTCTACATTACAAAACAAACCATGCCTGTCATGTGTAGGTATCTGAGAATGTTTTACAATCCGTGTGCAGTGATTTCTTATTTCGTCTTCGAAACGTTTTTCTATGACTCGTTAGGTCCAAAGCTGACACAAACTGAGCCATCGACCTTCGGAGAAAGCGTGACGACCGCACTTATCAACTGTGTTATAAACAGATTTAGCAAATCTGAATTCAAACACAAATATTTACAAACGGAAGTTTTGTATTTTATGAAAAAAGCAAATAACATGATGTTTTATGTAAATGAAGTTAATTAGTTTGCACACGAATCTCAATTCATAAGTAACTGTGATTTCACTTGGCCACCAAATAGATTTGATAGGGCTCATAAGATCGATCTCAATTATGTTGCTTTTTGTGAGGACTTATTGAAACGTCACAGATTTTAGTACGTATATCTTCCACATCGAAAACAGGCAAATTTACAAAAGAACAATTATGTATACGTATAACAAAGTAAAAAAAGAATAATATTGCTTATTGCAATGCATAAAAACATACCAATAGATGAAAAATTATCAGTTATGAGTTTATGTTCGGTTAAGGGTCGAATGCTGGGATTAAGAGCGAGATATTATGTTATCATTAGTGACAAGTATTTAATACAACACGAATTAGAAATGAAAGTGGAGATTGAGGCCTACCGCAATATGGTCCGTGATATAACAGTATCCGTGTTTGTTTGTAACATGATTACTGGTGTGGTGGGAGGCGCCGGCGCCGGCGTGGCCTTGGAGAAAGTGACTGCGTTTCACCGATCGAGCGATCTCTGACACTGCGACACCACACTGCCTTTGGCTGATCTCCCCGTCACGTCATCTCTAGATGCGTGTATTGTCACTGAAATAAGTTTAAAATCTTATGTAAAAGTTTTTAACTTTTAACCAATGCATTTGTGAACACGTACATGACAGTTCCAGTATTTTTTTGGTTCTGCGACCCATAGAAGGGCGCGCGCTGGCCACTATATTAGCCATAATATTTTGTAGGTATATCCGCAATGATTAACTTGAAGTGTCTGTTTGTACGTAATGTCGAAATAGCACCTTTTTATTAAGTACATATGAAACTAAAACTTTATTCGTTACTTGCAAACGAAACACCGATTAAAATTTTTGTCTGTCTGCCTGTTTATTCCGGCCTAAATCCGAACAGGTGGACCGATACTGACAAGACTTTCATTGGCAGGGAGCTGATGTTATAAGAAGTAAGTCAGGTTACTTTTATGGATAATATATTACATAGTCAAATAAAAATAATAATCCATGCGGTTGAATCCGCGGGCGCTGTTAGTTTAATACATAGTACAATAGTATGGCTAAGTTTTGTAAAGGATCGTAGTATTTTATAAAAGCCGGGTGCGGGTGCGTTATAGTAGTACCTAGACCTACTCTATTGGATAGGTGAGTCGGAAGCAATGACTTTAATCAAGTGATCTAGTAAGCCGTACAATTTGTGATTTCATGGTAAATGTTTTACTTTCTAGCGTATTTCACATTGCCTCTGGCTAGTGATTTCAAAGTAATGCCATTTCTTATTTGTGTCTTCTCTTATCTTACAGCCGTTCTCAGAGCTAGACAATGTTAGTATAACATAAATATATGCATATTAATACTAAATCAACCGTTTATTTCCCTCTGTATGAAATGTGACAATTATGTATATCGGTGTTCTAAATATACAATACGTTATACCTACTAATCTAAGGAGAATAAATAGAACTCTAAATATTTTCATAAGAGATAAAAATTTCCAAACAAACAAAAAATCTTTATGTACGCACGCTAAATTCATAAATAAGTACACGAAGTTTATTCATATTTTTTTGTACATGTACACTTCTATAAAATAAAAGTAACAAAGGACGCACTTAATACCTAATGGCATTTTGTGCAAGTCATCCCATGGTGGATGAGAGGGATTGAGGCAGGCGTCCAATTTATTATATAATATGTATACGAGTATTATATTATACCTAATGTTACGTTGTAAGAAAAATACTGTTATAAAACAATTCTATAACATTCAGTCTGCCGTGTGACACTTTAGAATAGTGTTAAGATGTAGTGCATTGTGATGAATATCATGTCAAAATATTTTAAAATAGAAATGTGAACAAATTAACAGATCACCGACTGCTTTAAATTTAATCAAATCCTAAAGGGGGCCTCGTAACTATGGGTCTTAGTACGTTCAACGTAAGCTATTGATTTTAAAATCTGAACTGTTGTTTGGGTGGATATTAAAATTTCATAAAGAGTACCGCTAGCAAAGGAATATTCTTATGTAAGATGGTTGCGGCCTTATATTAAGTTTCGTTGAGGTAAATGTCTACAGTTTTAAGTGTTTGCACAAAAATATTAAAAGTCAAGTTGGATTATATTAAAATAATTTTTGGCCGCATGCCAAGTTTGACTTTGAATATTTTGAAACCTCAATGGCGTATTTCTAGACATGCCCAATAATATTTTGGAAATCAGTAACCTTAATAAACGTCAACTATTTTCAAAATTAGCCGAAATAAGCGTAAAGCTTTATGTACATATTAAAAGTGCCTTACCTTGGATGCAAACAAGTAACTATGACCCTTGCAGTGGACATAACAAAAAAAATTTGTATGACGATGCCTTTACATAATACCAGGCATCCTATTAATCTCCTTTTTAAATATATCACAAAGCTAAATCAAATAAAAAGCTAAATCCGTTTGATGTCTAAGTATCCTTAAAAGGGTCGCGTATTTTAAAACGCAATGAAAAAATCGGAATTTATTATTTGCATAAAAAGAAAGATAAGTCTCCACAATGGCCCAAAGCGAGTACCTACTTTAGTGAAGGTACGGCGTAGTGATGAAAACCTCCAAGAAAGAAGTTATAAAGGCAAGCGGCTAACAAAAGATTAGCGTCAAGCATGAGAAGCGATTCTAGCAAACTCAAGTTACGTAATGAAAGAAAGCACTGAACCGAATGAGGCTTCCAAGACTTTTCTTATGTGGGTTGACACGATTGATTGCATACCGCCGTGAAAGTACCCAATGTATGGAATTATATAATTCATTATGGAATGTTACGTAAAATAAAAACACTGGAAATTCCAAATATACATATATGACTTTTATTGGGTATCATTATTTAAAATATATTGGTAATTTTTTAAAATATTATTACACTACATGTGTCCGCGGCTTCGCTCGCGTGTAAATCAGTGTGTCATAAAGTTTTCCTGCCTAAATATCGACCCCGGGAGTATTCTAGGATACAAAGTCCTACTAATTCTCGTTCATCCCGTGTAAATTCCGATCCCCGGGAACTCCAAGATAAAAAGTAGCCTATATATTATTCTGGGTCTTCAGCTACCTACATACCAAATTTTATCGTAATCGGTTCATTAGTATTTGCGTGAAAGAGTAACAAACATCCACACAAACTTTCGCATTTATAATATTAGTAGGATTACCTATATGTAATTGTTTAACGCTATTGTAGGCAATTGTTATAAATGTATATTTCATAATCAGTCGCGCTAAATAAACATATTTCTAAACTTTTATTGTATTTTCCTTAATTATCCATGATATTCAAAGAGGATACTTACATCACAATATGTATATTATGTTATTTAAAATACTTCTCCGGCTAAACTTAGGGTTGCTACTTAAATATTCTAAATAAAATAAAACAAAATATGTATTGATTATTTATGTATATTCAATTACTTATATATCTCTTATATATGTATAAACATCCCGTGTCACGATGTTCATTTGCGAAAATCTCCGAAACCACTGAACCGATTTCAATAAAATTTTATACATATCTACATATTATTTGATCCAACTTAAAAATAGGATAGCTTTTATAAAATAAATGTCAATTGTCAATAAATTATATATGACATATATGATTTGACATGTATAACCACGGCAACGCGTGGTTAGGTCCACTAGTATTTTATATTTATTTACATTGTTTCGTAAGTATATTTGGAATTGTATTGCAATTAAATATAAGTTAAGAAAAAAACATTACAAGGAACTCAAGTTACAGTTATTCATAGATGATAATTAAATCTCATAATTAAATCTTAAACAAATCGTGTCTGATTATGATATGTCTATTGTTATCCTACACAGAATACAAAGTACTCTCGTATTTTTTACATGTCGTGCGTAGCACATCTTTTTTACTCTGGAAAACGGCTTGCACTGCATCAACTTTCAATGGGTACATCTCGGTAATGCTGAAAATACCTTTGTTTTTACGATTTTTTTTGTAGAAACTAAAAGTAATTGTAGATCATGAAAGACGAACAAATATGACATAGATTTTGGATGTATTCGAATATGATATAAACGAAAAGGAAATATTTTTATCTTCAAAATTAATTTACAAAAACATGTAGTGTACAAATTACAAATTCCTTATTGACGTGTTCTATGTTAAACATTTGTTATGTTATATAGCAGGTTATGTTTCATGAAAACTATGTAGCAAAGTTAACCAAATATCGGACGTTGATGTGTTCAAGTTCAACCAGTTACAGTGACGAGACCAGTTGTTTATTACGTTCAACTAAAGCAATCTGTCTTCAGCGTTTTCATGTAAGACTGCAAGTATACCCATATTGCTTAAAACTAAATTATTATGTAATGATCTTGAAAATTTATGAGCTTAGGATTTTATCTGAATATAGACATAATGTAATACATTAACATTACACATGTATAAAAATGTACATGCATAAATGAGAAGGTACATTAATATTCGTAAAGCTATAATATCATTAGCTGAAGTGACTTTGTTGGAATTTTTTACGGTGTTTTTAATTAGTATATAGCTTGAGCTATATACTAATTGAAAACTTGCAACTTGATAACATGTTTTAAATAATATCTACAACAGGTTACTCTCAATATTACTTCAATTTCAATAAGGGCTGAATGATTGTATGTATGGCAGGTATGATGCACTAATTCTACGTACATAAATAAAAAAATATATTTGTTCTTAGCATACAAACGATTACATATAGAACCTGGTTTACAGGTGGTGGTGGCGGTGGAGGGTGGCGGGTGACGGCGCTGGCGCGGCAGCGGAGTGCGGTGGCGAGATGAGCGTGCCGCTGTCCGCCGCCGAGGCGCTCTCCTCTCTTTTGTGGCAACCCTACGAGTGCCGCTCGCCGCCCCTCTTGCGCTCGCGCACCGATGGCGCTCTCGCAGGCGCGTGCTTCGGTTTGGCGGGGGACGAGACGCGCGCGCCTCACTCGCCCCAGTCGCCGAACGGCGGTCGTCATGCGCGCGCGTCGTTCTGCGCGATTACTGCCCGCCACGAGATGCGGCTGCCCGTACCGGCGCCCGCCCCGCTGCGCAAGTCCGACTCTGTCTCGGTGCGCGTGCCGGGGGAGCCGAGTCGCCAGAATGTGTGCAATGTGAACATAGTGCATGTGCAGGATGCGCCTTCCAGTGGCAACGTGAACAGTGCAGTGCAGACGGAACGCGAGAGGAGTGTTGCTACCGCCGAGTGCCAGACGGAAGAGCCGGCGCGGCGGCGGCGAACTCGCCGTGCACGAGCGCCCCGCGCTCCCGATATTCTCGAGAGTGTGCCGCCGCCGCCGTACAGCACTCTGCCGCCGCCAGTGCATCCAGTGCAGGTTGCAGTGCCACCACCCGCGCCTATTGTGGCGCCGCATCCGCCTTCGCATCGATTCCCCTTTCAGCCCATCCCTCTCAGGTTCGGAAACATTTCTATAAGTTTCAGCTATGATACGTTAACATTGTAGTCATAGCTTTTGTAGTCTTATGTTTGAGATACTAAGGTTATAATTTACGTTCCCCATTATGTATTAGAGAAAGTTGGTAATTAGTTGTAATTACACAAAGAGAACTCAAATGTAATAAACGCGTAAACAATGGATAATTGGTACTTACTATAGGATACATGAGGCATTAAATAGAAACGATTTCGTTTAGTCGGTCATGTTTAACATACGCGGATTTGGAGAAAGGCAAGTCGGTTTGTGAGGCGTGCGTATGTATCACCTTGGCATATGGTATCTGTGCAACATCACAATTAAATAAGCTTTTGTAAAAAAATTGTTAGAAATAAGAATACATATATATCAATCTCATTATAATATGAATTGCATCTTTTCGTATAAGTGACTTGACATAAAAGTACCCCTTTGTAACAACACAGTGAGCACTGTGAGCAGCATGTCCCAATGAAAATTGCGGATTTTATTATGATTAATTAAAGGAATTGACTAATGTCTAATTCCTACCTATATTTTGAATTTTGTGTTACACAGTTTTACAGGTTATTAATTGTAGAGATAATTATGCCATATGAATTATGTAGGTATGTAGGCACTTATATATCTTATTCTTTATTTGAATTTGATTGTTTGTTAAGTTTGTAGAAATTAACCCACATTTAATACAAATTACGTAATAGCCTACTTGTATTGCTGCCCAAAAGTGTAGTAATCATTATTTTGTTTTTGGTAAACGTAACTACATAGAATACCAATATTTATTTACTTACCATACAATACATGGACGAAATACCTAATTAAGTAAGGCTTTCCAATTTTATCGTGTTAACAGTGCCATTTAGATCCCACTGGTATATATAAGTTTTAGAAAACTATGAATAACACTTGGCATTTTTAACGTCTAATACTCGTAGAATACGTTTTTTGGCGATATCTACTTTTTTCTAGTTGAATTAGTTTTTCATTGAATGGTTACGTATCTATCTTTATTTTTCACAATATTTTTTAAAGTAATTAAATACGAACGAGATGATTATAGCCTCGACACTGTACATATACGAACTTTTGTACATCTTTGTGTGCTAAACATAATCGACCTATCAATTTATTGTTTTGATTTATGAGTTATTATTACGAACGAGTTATAAAAGCGGCCTTGTAACCCATATTTCAAAGGCATGTGTAATATTCATAAAACAAGGTTACTAACCAGATGCGTACTGAAATTAAACAAATACATACCTACTTGATTTGTTAGGTTTTTGTTTATCATTAATTATACATTAAGCTAAAACATTTTTTAAATCGTATCGTAATTAAGTGGATAACAAACACATTCTTTATAGTGTATATTTTCAATCTATCTGGGACTAAGTATATCTTAATATTAAAATCTTTTTCTTTGAATCGAAACAAAGATTTAAAAAAGTAATATGTTTATGGTTTAAAATTGGTATTTATATGAAAGTAAGTTGTAATATTTTGTCAAAGACTAGGTTGTAGCTATTAACACATTACATACTTGTCAAAGTAATTAAACAGGTTACGGAGCATGTGTTGATAGTATGAGCATTAAGACTGTACTAGGTGCATAATGATGGAGACAGGTTTGAGGCGAACACATGGTGGAAAGTGGTAGTTGTGCGGTTGTACCTGCGTTAGTAGCTTTTTATACGCATAGCATTCTTCTTCATTCAGTTAATACCATAGTAGGTGGAAGCTCCAGTAATGTCAATATAGATGGAAATGGGGGTCAAAATACGCAAATGAGCGGTCGACATAACATAAGCTGTGCGATCTCTTATACGATTACAATAATCGACGGAAGAATATATTCTAATTAAGAGTCGAAAACGGATAAAAATCATAGTCTCTCATAGGCAATCAATTGAGTGCACAAAAATAAACTTACGTTTTAACGTAGTAGCGACTTCTGTTGGAGGTATGTTTGTAAAATATCATTGTAGCTTGCTGAGGTTGCTTTCGTTTGACGGATGTGGTAGGTACACTCGTAGGGCACTCGTTTTTAATCAGCCTTACAATAACGATTGATTTAGCAAAATTTTAGGTGTTAGCTAGTAGGCTAATAACCTGAAAGGAGAATAGTGTCCAGTAGAGGAATAGAAAACTGTGGTAAATATAACAGTTGTAGGTAAGGTTCGGTTTGTTTAAAAGCTCTACATATTGTTATCGCAATGTGAAACTGAATCGTCCGTGCTTGTTCCACGTCCCACATATGGCCCAGCTCCGTGTAGGTCGGCACACGCTCGTGACACTCGATGCGAACCTCATACCATGTAGGTAATACGGTTTATGACGCGAGTTTGACTGTGCATATCGCTTAGTTCTTCAGGTCCATCGCTGCAACACTGTATGGCTCTGCTTTTCTATTCTATTATAATTTGACTTGAACAGGTAAATTTTGATTGATTCCAGTTTCTAATTCTTTATAGGTTTATTTGTTAGGGAAATAAGCAGTACATTTTTGTTGTGTGTTTATTTGTTCTGTATCTATTACTATTACTTGTGTACATAAACATAAATAAAATAAATAAGGTTGGTAGAGTAACAATATAGAGCAAATTAAATTAAAGCTTCGAACACATATAATATGCGCGTATTTGGTTCCGTGGGCGCTACAAGTATGGAGATTAAATCTAAAAATTATCTGTCCTTTGGCTTAACGAGTGTGTTGCATGAATATTTTTTGCAGCTAAAACTTCTAAAGTTCAATTATGTATAATTACAAAGCTTGTGTAAATATATCGTGTGTTTGTCAAACGCTTTTAAGAAGTTGCTTGTTGGAAGTAAAAAACTTGCTGGCCTTTGGTCAAGTGACTGTGGGCCGTGCAATAGTTGCGAATGTGTACAGACTAGGTACATAGATCAGGTCTGTCATGGTTGAGTTTTAAATTTTAATAATTATTCTATACTACATATTTTAGTTCTCAGTTAATGAGGATAGCTAGGTATTATAATAATATTAATCTTTAAATTTAAAGTCAATTATCTTTTATTGAATCTAAATTGTTGATCAAAAATACTAATGCTATAAACCTACTTGACCCCATAAGCTCGGAACGTTCTTTTTATACATATTATTAGTAGTGGACCTGACCATGCGTTGCCGTGGTTACATTACGTCAAATCCTATATGACAAATATCGTGCGTTCAGAAATTTATTTTATGTAAAAATTTATTGAAAATTGACATTTATTATTTATTTATTTTATAAAAACTATCCTATCTTTTAAGTTGGATCAAATAATAGATATGTACAAAATTTAATTGAAATGGGTTCAGTGGTTTCGGAGATTTCGCAAACGAACATCGTGACACGGGATTTTTATATATATAAGAGATAAAAGATGTTTACAACATTACTTTAATGTGTGTAAACGGTTCCTTGTACTCAGTTATAAATTCTGTGGATTCTGGAGAACGGACGGCAAATAGATGACAATTTGCTTGTTTTACTATTTATGCTTGCGTTTTTTGTGGCGTAAGCGTAAATTTCTAGAGTTCGGTAAACAATACTGACCTCTGGTGTGGCTTGTCGGTTAATATCGGTACGGTTTGCGAAATAACGAGCGTTGTATGCACCGTACGTTGCTGCATCGTGGAGACTTATTGCGCTCAACAAAATCGTGTCGTGACAAGGACTTTGATTGTAATTGCTCGCTTTCTACTTTAAAGTATTCAATGTAACAAATACTTTGTTACTATTCTAGCTGTCTACTAGCTTTTAGAATAGCATAGATCTCACGATAAGTTGGTTCTCGCGTTAGTAAGCTTATACGATTAGTCAATGTTGAGAGTTGTATACAGTTACGTCATTTAACAATTCCCATAGTCAATTCTGTCTTACCATACGTTGAATATTTGTTATATGTACTGTCCTTTACTTTTGTATCAATATAGAATCTTTGTTTACTTTCGAAATTGAAGCTAAAAATACGTTCGACTGTAATTTTTTTTTGCTTTAATCCCAGTTCAGATGTTCATTTTAGGAGAATAGTTCGTCTTATCTATTAAGACGAGCTCATCATTCCATGCGAAGTTCTATTCCAAGATTCCACACTTCCTTGAATGTTAAGCTTACAAATATACTCGCACCTCGAGTGTTGGCGTATTGCCAATGTCCTAATGGCTCGGGAGTAGCGCCAAAGCCAGAAAATGTTTAATATTGGAAACTAAACTTGTAACTGAAAGTGGATTGACTTGCAATGAATGTAAACGAATTAAATATTACTGAAGTATCTCTTTGCGTTGTACCTATTACAATTTGCATAAATAAAAGAAATCATAAAAAAGTTACTTTCTATTTTCACATATTATATTAAGCTTATACGCTTTCCATTCACTAACGAATACACTTTTTTAATATCGTTGATCTACATAGAAAAAATATATTTTATATTTTCAGCCTACTTTGAGAGCAAAACTTTTTAAAACTTCAGCAGGTACCTGCCGCTAGCTGTTGCCCTACTTCCATCACGATATCAGAAACTAATTAAAAGTTTTCTAGTGCTTTTCAAAAATCGATTACAACATATTATTGAAATATCGTGTAATGAAATATGCTCCTTGTTTTATGGTCTGCGGGTCGAGATTGCTGGCGAAGTCGTGACCGCTACAGCCAATTACGAGCCGACTTTGGTCGATGCTTGAGGCACAGGCAATCCAATTTGCGAGAGCATTGTCTGTCGGTGCGCATCCCAACCGGTGTACCTGCATAAGATTTCTAAATGGACTCAATTAACTTCAATATTCGGTCTATGAAACTATTAGTGCGCACGACATGATATGAAATATCCTGAACATCCTTATATGAAATTAAAACTAAGGCTTTCTTCTTTGGTAACATTTTAGACAATTGAGGTTGTATGCTATAATTTCATGTACAGAATTGCAGCTGCAATTGTGTATTGTATTAAATAATATAACTTTTGAGACCGAGCGTGAGAAAAATGTATTACGTAACATATCGCAAAACCTAATATGAAATCAACGGAAATGCTTTGTTTACAAGACGTCTCATTCTTGTTATCTTTCTAATTTCACTTGAAGAATGTTGTAAAACGTTTTTTTAAAGTAGTCTTGGTACACACAACGTGAATTCATCATTTGTATACATATCTACTTATATGAATTTTGCTTTGTGTATTTTACGTTTGATTCGTTTACATAATTTTAAAGACAGTTGTATAATACGTAAACTGCAGAATCTGGGAATGTGCTATCTAATGACGAGCTTCTCGTTGCTCGTTGCTTACATTGTAAAAAGAGTACTGAAACGTGAACTATGACTGTCTGTACTTGAATTCGATAAGCCAGTGCGCTCGGTGAAAGTATTGGATGTCGAAATATGCGTCCTTTACTGGCCAAGTTAAGCCTGCGTTTTAAACTTTGTAAACGGCATTTGACTTCATAAGTAAAACGCCCAACAATATTTATTTTAGAAATATATGTTTGATTTTCATTTATCATATCAAATTGGAATTGTAAATGTACTTGAATTTATTGTTTAATTCATTGGGATCTCTACCGAAGAACGCAGAAACAAAACTAGATAAGCACACCTTTTTTAACTATAATCAGTTTAATAATAGTAGGTGTATAAAAATTATTTGAAATATAACAAGATGACTCAATGTAATAAGTAATTAACATCTAAAAAATCATAAAGATTGTAGTACTAAACAGATTAAGTTTCAAGGCATAGTTACATTAAATTTATCTGATGAGTGACGCTTAATACTATCTATTTAAATTCAAGAGCGTGAAGTGACTCCAGAATTCTAGTGTTTATTTATTCATGGAATTTTGAACCAACCAAAACTTTAGTAATTACAAAATTTATGTGCAATACAAACATAGTAATTGCCAATTAATTGTGACGAGAGATTATGAGTGTGGAATGTAGAATACATATGTGAAGTTATAGATTAGATATGCCGTTAATTATCGGGAGAGTTCGTGTCAAAATGATTGGACAGGGAGTATTACGTCCCCGAACATAGTACATCAAATTTATTATAAGGAACGTTGCTTATAACTTATAACTATAACTTCGGCTATGGTAATAGTGTGCGACACGCACTTGAATGTTTATTCCGATGCGAACGACGCGAGCTATTCGGTGTTCGTGCCGTTGGACGGCGGCATGCGAGGTGAACATTAATGTGAAAACAAAAGGATTGTCTCTAGTATCATAGCTGTCTTTTTGCTCAGACGACTGTGATGAACGTTGATGCTCTAAAGCAAAAATATCCAAGTACAGTTTGTTGTAGCACGTTTGTTGTTGCTACTAATATGCACGAGATAATGACTGTTATGTAACTGGAAAACAGCGCACATAATTGTTTGTTTTGTTTATTGTTTACTAGATAATGCTATATTAGTAACGCATTGTTTGTTGTATATTTATACGTCTTTAGCTTTTCTCAAAATTGTCACAGCATAGGTATATAATTAGTGAACAATTGAATTTTTATAATTGACCTCGAAAACAATGAGTAATAATGGATGGTTGCATTGATTGCTAATTCTCTGACAACTTTTAGGATACAATTTAAGATTGATACCTAGCAATTTGAAGTAATCTTGCGGTCCAATTATTTATGGTGACCAATAAATGGCTTTTACGTAACGTCAACTAATAGGCACACATTACACGCCACGTAACATGTATTACTTTAAGTTGTATCCGTTTAAATGTTAAGTTAGTTTTGAATTACGTACTTTGACAATGCCATATCAAGCACTTTCATTTTGTTTTTCAACGAAGAAAAGCTTTTTCAAAAAATTTATCTTAAAATTGCGATAACATTTCCAAAGCTTCGTTTTATCATTGAATGTTATATGGAAATAATTCCTTTTGGTAACAATGGAAATAATTATTTTTATGTAGGTATCTATTATGATTAATATTGAGCTAACTGATTCAGTCTTCACCGCTCATAATAAATAACATAATATAATAACAATAAGACAAACGTAACACACATCATATTCATAACCTGTCCGGTTCCATTCCGATAACGGTTATATTGTAACAGCGACAGTTTTGATATGATATCTTCCACCAACGTTCGGCGCCGTCATTATGTAAATTGTCCACGACAGTAATGACGGGTCAGCGGTTCTATCACGCATCATACAAATTGTCAGCGTAATGACGTGAACTCTGAACTGAAATTATCGTCCGCGTTAGATATTACGAGCGGATAGCGACAGGCATTAATGCATTTCTCTGATGGCGTTATGTGACGACCATTTTGTTAGCAATTCGAGTAAAACAGGTTTCGGTGTTGAATAAAAAATATGGCTGTGCATATGTCAACAATAGAGTTCCAAAGAGTGTATGATAAAGGCGGTATTGTATTCGGTTACGTAATATAGTGATTTTTGTGACAATCTGTAGAAATATGTACCGATTACGATTTTCTTTATTAACATTTAATAATACTTGGATTATAGAAGTTTAAATTTATTGAGATATGTTTACATGAAAATATAAGCGAAATTCCTTACCGCACAAATTGTAGACATCGTGTATGCGAACCACATTTAAAAAAGCGAGCAATCTAGGGTGATGAACTTTCTTAAAATCGTCTCTTTTCCGATAGCTACACCGCTACAGTTATATAAAAGATTTGTTCCAAGATATTGCTCATAGGCAACGTGTTTCGTTAACCGCACCATCACTTTCTTTCAAATGAGATTGTGGTCAATCTCCCGCGCAATCTTATCTTTGTTACAAAATGAAAATGAAGCGACACTCAGATGTTCATAACTTACGGGTGAATAATATGGAAAATATATAAAAACAATACAGACAATATCTCTAACAAATAAATAATTTGTAAATTAGCTTTCAGGGCAATGAAGTATTTGTTATATTGATTTTCGATTCTGTTTTTAATCCATGAAGTTCTGTAATTTTTTGTTTTTGTAACAGTTGTAACTGGTTTGCGTATGCATATTTTACAATAACGTAATTTTTATTGTATATGACGATTCATTCAATTTAAAAAGAAAAATATTCACAGAGAGAATGAAGTTGCAATGACCATAAATTGAAATAACTATAGAATAATGCGACACTGGAACAGATCCGGTTGCTTGATATTTTGTTTAGTGGCCTCGGTACGACTGACCCGAGCGTGCACTTTGCATTCTCCTTACACCAATATACGTCTTATTACCTCTACGTGCGGTGCATTTTAGTACTGTACTACGTGTAAACTATGCTGCCTACAAACCACGCCTTGTACCGTTTACTAACGTATGTAATTTGTGTCTGTGACGAAATGTGTCTTAATACTTTTGTGTTCTACTATCACACGTTTGTATTTTACTTTGTTGTTTGTAGACAAATTTCCAAATTTGAAATTACCAACAATCAAAATTTAACGTAGTATTAGAAGTTTTTGTATTCGTCTTGTGTTATTTAAATGAGTCGTGATATAAAATTGATTGTGTACTTCCACGTGTGGAATATATTCTAAACGAAAAGTCGTTTAAACTTCATAAAGTGAGACACATTATTCAGTATTGAATTGTGTCGGCCGGCCGAGGGCTTTAAAAAAAGAATTAAACTCGCCCGCCTGTCCCACGGCGTACCCAATCACTCATGAACCGATTTTGCTGCAATTCTTTTGAAGTTATAAATTTTTATTTTCATCGGCTGTGCCTGCACCTTTTGAAGTGTAAAACACTTTGTTATGCTGCTGCCGCGTCGGTGCTAAGATAAATATACACACATAAGCGTTTCTGTTGAGTGCTTAAGTGATTTCCATGTTTCCGATTATAATCGTCGATTTGTTAGGATATCAGTGTTCATTTTGCTCGGTGAGCCACACCTTTTTATTCGGTGCCGCTTTATTATACTTACTAATATTATCAAAAATCTTTTTATAATAGCAATTTGATATTAGTAATTTGCTATACTTTGAACCTTGTTATTATTACTCGATGTTGTTATTACTCGATAGTATTTTAAAATATTATTTGTATCGCTCTTCCTTCTCTTTTATCAAGTCGTTTACCCGATAAATTTCGCAAATAGTATTCACGTTGCGAAATAGAGCACCTTGGCTACCGACTATGTGGATGGTGTGGGCATTGGAATTGTTGATTGAGACACAATAAATCTCCGCTGCACACTGCATTGTGTTTAAACTGACACTCAATTGTGGTTCGACCATTGTGCTCGGAAATATTTCAATGGAACCCGTCACAGGCGATCCACGGAAATATTGAATCAGGGTTGACGGAATTATTCGCGAAAAATTTGGCGGCAAACGACATGTATTGTAAATACCGCCGCTGTCTAAAGCTTATTATTTTTCTCTGTCGCTGTAAACGTTGTATAATTTTTATCTGACGTTGTAAATACGTTTATAGCATTAAATATTTTTGGTATCTAGTATGAGAAATTTCATAAGTCTACATAAATCACATATCCAATAATAGTGACTATCAAAGGAAAAAATGTGCAAAGTTAAGCAATTTTATAGTTAAATTTATTTATACTCAAGTTAATTTCAGGTGTTCGAGTGCGTTAGAACACAGGTATACTTTAAGGATAGTTTTAGTATTCTAAGAAAGTTATTTTGAAATTAATCTGTGATATCTTAACTTACTGTAAAGGAACAGCGGGATCATATTCCCTAATGATTGATGTATGCGGTAATGATGTAAACAGCAGAGTAACGAATTATACAGCAGCCCTAATCAACGGTTAGTGGAGGCTGTCGTTGACAGGTAGGGATTGCGTCCCAAAATATGGAGATAGATTTGATCCGACCACTCCAGGGCCCTCTCGTGCTGACAATTATCGTGGCTTTGATGGACCTAAATAGACTATTAATAACAGCGAATATTGATAATATCTAAAAATCATGCCAAGGAATTTGCAAGATTATTTTGTCATCGATATGTTTCTAAATCACGAATTCAATACATACATACTCGTATCAATATAACGTTATTGGATACAGTTTTAAGATAGCTGTTGGACTGTGCAGTTTAAATAATGGAAATACATAATTAAGCTGACATTGTATCTATAGATCTAATATATGTTATTTGTAACTTACCTTGTAGCTGTTTTGATTTATTAAAATTGGTAAATAAAAACTTCATTGAATAACTATAAATTCATGTTCACAAAGTGCCATATATGCATATAGCTCATTTACATGTTCAATATTAATGTAGTAATCATACAGGAAACTAATTCTGATTTCACTTTTCGCATTAATTGTAAATGGGATATTGATATGACTTGCAAGCTTGCAATGGACTGTAGGTAATTACGATATTATGAATTTGGTTCAAAAGTATATTTATTATTAAATTTTTTGTCATCCCAATTATAGGAAATGACTTATAAGTCATTGAATTAAATTGATTTTACTCTTTGCATTTAACGGATATTCGGTTTTCTACTGCAAAGGGGTATTGGAACATATTCCACTTTGTATATATATGTATTTGCTTTAGTAAATCTGTATTAATAGATCGTTGTTGCCTTAAAATTTTGTGGGAACGTTAAAATTGTGGACAGGCTTAAATGGTATTAATCTCCACTCGTGTAGTCCCGTTTGCGTGAATTTTCCATAATCATTTTTAAGCGGACGCCTTCCTACCAGGGCTATTTTATCTATTCTACACAGGTTTCAATAAGTCATTTGCAGTCGTTATTATTTTACGTTCTTAAATCAAGTAGTCAGAAAAATAACTTAATGTTTCACTATACCTAATTAATTGGCAGTACAAAAATGTCTTGGATCTACGTATTCCCTATCGCGCGTTTTCGTCATAGATACTTTCCGCAACGCACCTGCGTGTCGTGGCGTACACATGACACGAAAAGAATCATACTATGAAAGTCTATGAAATGATAGGAAGCACGCGGGTACTAAACCGCGTGACAGGAAAAAGGCTTTTAGAATGCATATACATTTTGATTACTAGTTCACACACCATGTTGATACAACGGATAATACGTTACAGTTCGCAAATGTAGGGTCAATTTTTTATTTCACACCATGTGTCCTGTAATTCCATTCATGGCCGGTTTCACACAACAAGACCCCTCAACGTAATGTATTGTGGCGTCAGAAGTCGATTGATTTATGTGGGCATTATCTGTGGGGGTCGTAAAATTATCTAAATGTGTTATTAGGGGATTTCCAATTAAAGCTATTGTTTCGAAAGTACTATTTCGACAATACGTAGGGGCATTGGTTTCGTCCCCTAATTTCCCAGGGCTATCGCACGAACCACGAGCTTTGTAGCTCCTGTTCGAACTACCATCTTTTTGTATTTAAAACATTGTAACAATAAAGGGTCAATGTTGATCAAAAAAAGCACTTTGATTTAAAAAGTTCATTATACTGTATACTAGTAAAAAGATTAAAATACGATAAATTGTTCCACGTGTTTATATAATTAAAATTGTGACCTAAAAGTTAATCTTTGAAACCACTTTGAAAATTGACATGGTGGTGCGTACGAATGGATGCTTCAGAACATTCACAACTGTTTGTTTAAAATACACATTTGTCCCATAGCCCTTTCTAACCTACTGGTGCATACCGACATAATAGGTTGATACGCTATCAACCTATTCATAATGCTAAGAACCCTCACGTATTGCATCTCACGAGAGTCTGTCAAACGGGTCTAATCGAGAGGACAAGGGCTTTGTGCCACCACCAGTGTTCCCCTGCTTGGTGCGGTGTATAAGCTCAATTAAATACATGAAAAGCCTATTGATTTCATGACCGTCTCCATTTTCTTTGTATTTTGAACACTTATTTACTTGTAAAATTTATGTTTAATATGATGTTACGACTAAGCATGTGTTGTGAATGAAGTCATAATTTTATTATTCATTGATTTTAGCAATTAAAGAATTTATAATTTTTTTTTCAATATCTGTACTGGCGAGATTAGAAATGTTATCGGTAATACGTAACTCCATTGATCTTTCTCTTCGATTTATAAATAAGTACATTAAAACGATTGAAATGCTAAAATGTTGTAAACTATTTATATTTATATAGGTGTATGAATAATCCCCGCATGGGTTAAATTTGTTTAGGAACTGCATACATATGTATAATATTCATGGATATAGTCGTAGCTGGATTGGCGGGTTTGTTTACACGTGACCACTTGAGAGCCGTCCACCCTCTGGAGGTCTGAGAGTTAGCCTTATACGACTATCTCAAGAGAGTTGCTAAAATTCAGTATACGTTACAGCATTACGAGGGAAACCCTATAGCATCGTTCAATATCGATATAAATGTCATAGTCACTAGTCCCTTAGATCCCTTAGTTCCAGCTCAACGAGTCACTGCTAGCTCAGAATCGATAAGAGCAAAATTTAATCCTACCAAAATGTGAAAGTGCAAGTTCAATAGGTATAAAGATTTTTCAAAACAATTACTACGATAGCGACAGCACCGGTAGGAAACACCTAGTGTCCAGTATCTCTATGTATATAACTAAATGTAGCAGAAGCATTAATATACTATCACAGATGTCTATCAGTACTGATTGTCGGCTCTCAATTTAAGTTTTTATTTAATAGCATCTAGTAATTAGGTACGGTGGGAGAAGTAGATGCGAGGTCGAATCCATTGAAATTTTGTCGAGGCGTAATAGATAGTTAGCGGAGTCACTTGTGGGATCGGTATTGTTTCCTTTGTGCTGCCAGAATCCGCTCGCTCGAGGTTTACGATCTATTAGAAGCAATTTATCATTACCGCCATTGTTACGCAAAATGCCGGGGATAAGTGCTACATAATGTTTACGTAGAAAATGTGCTTTCTTTATCCCGATATAGACGAAATACTCGTAGGACCAAAGAACACGATTGAATCTGTCTTAGTGTCATATTGTCTTTTCATCGGCAGTTACGTCCATACAAAGAAAGCTTCAGGCTTTCTTATTTACAACTTAAATGATGTTCGCTATATTTTTTAGAGATTAACGGTTACGAATTAAATAACTTCGAATATGATTATATTTATATGCGTTTGGAAACGTTATGGTGGTGCATTACTCGGCGGCTCAGCCGAGTTAGTGAAGTAACGCGGTTTGCTCGTGGATCGCTCGATAGAAAGTAGCTTACCTCCTGTGCCACTTCATTCAGCCACGAACAGGTTACAACTCGCTTAGCTTCACTCACACACAACCAAACCAAAGCAGCATCACAAGATACCAATACAGTTCCACTACTTTAGGGTTGCCGATTCTGTTTAATGCAATTTAAAAATGATTTCAGTTTCAATGCTATGTTAGTACTAACGTAAGAATGTTTTTTATTGGTCTTATAAATAAAATATTTTTTTTATTTTCTCCATTATTAAGTAATTTTTTTTTATAGAGTATGCTTTTCAAACTCAAAACGAATAAACCATTTAATAGTTCAAAATTGATATTCATATGGATATATTATTGGAATTGGTTGATCGACTGCTTTTGAATTACATATGTTTAAATAAATCCTAATTATTCAAGCAAGTGTGAATGACCAACGTTACAATTTGTCTCTTGTTCGAGTGTGCTAGGCAACCCTATTGTACATAGTTCTAGCTCACTCACACAGGGTCCTCACGCACACAACCGTTTCGGTAGTACAAGTGAACTTGCGGGTGCGCAGGTCAGCTCAGCGCATCAATTTTTTTCAATAAACTGGTTTTCGTAGCAATAACAAAGGAGTGAGTCACCGCGATATTTAATGAGGATTACAAGCAAAGCTCTTGCTGACTATTTGTTATCATGTGAAAACATAATAGTGAATATTGAAAATATGTCGTAATTGGTGAATTTCTTATTACTGTCATAATTATTACACGAATACTTATTGCAGGTGTGCTTTTGCTTATATTTTTGATATAATAAGATATATGAACATCTTTATTAGTACCCATTATTAATGTTAATATCGAGAACACAAATAATAATAAATGATTAAATAGAGTAACTTTATTTGGCACGTTTTAATATCGGTTTAAAAGGTTTCTTTGTTGCGTGAAACGTAAGTAACAATATTTCACCCGAGACTTATTAAATTACTTAGCTGTTACGTATTTGGGGGCACTGATTTATTGCATCGGAACACGTGTGCCTTTCCTCGCCTATATAGGTATGGGTTTCTTTGACAAGGGATGCTCTACCTGCTATACAAATGCGGTCGAAACCCGCCAGCTATGAATGTAAGACGTAAGTAGTGTTGCCAGACCTTCAATTTGTGGGACGAGCACATATTTCCTATGCTTTTGAATTTAGTATAATGCATATTTTTTGAAACAAGTAACAGAAACACATTATAACCCTTCTTTGTTATAAATACCACAACTTTGAAATAAAATTGGGGATAGCAATATGTACACTTGGCAACAATTAACTTACAGCGTGATTAAAAATTTACTTTAAAACAAGCTACTGTACGGGCTATGAATGTAGCCTGTTACAATAACCTAATTCAACACGAAATTCTCTATTGAAGTTGAGTTGCGCTGGTTGCAAGCTTGATTAGTTTGCGCCGTCTAACACTATCGCCTTGATAATTTTGCCTAATTGCACCTTGTAAGTTATTATTTATGCAAGTGTTTCTTGGAAATTTAATTCCTACTCTAATGAATTTTCAGTTGAAAAACTATAAACTGGTTAAGCTCTGATTTTTTATAAGTTGCAAACTGCAAATGAGCACCTTTCAGTCAAAAACAAATTTTTCAATACTTTTATTAATAATAGCTACACTACACAGTAATTGATAATTAAGGAGAGGAATATTTCTCCGTAAGGTCTTTGAAACATGAAAGTGAGCAATTGTTTGTGCCATTAATTCTATAAGTTACCTTTTTGCCATAATACAGCTCAGTGGTAAGATTTGCGCCAGTGAGATATAGTATTGCAAAACGCGAACTATTTGAAGGTTCATAGAATTAGAAACTTTGGACGAAAGCGACATAATTTCGATTTCACGAGTGATTTTTGCTGTTTTAAAAATTCTAACAACGTTGTTATTGTTATAAGTATACAATACACCTCATGGGTGTTTGCTACGATCTACATATTTCAATTCCTGTATCCTGTATCAAGGTTAGGGCACAATGTAAGTTACAATCACATATATACTTCACGAGTAAGTTAACTTTAACGATATTTATTATGAACTCCGTGCATTAAGAACGCCCGATTGAACATCCTTCTAAATTCTCTTTATCTCTTGTTCATTAATTAATTACTCAGCTAACATTAGAAGGTATGCATGTTTAATTCTTCTGTCAGATAAAAAAATTATTCAAATTAATGTGTGAACAGATCCTTTTAAGATTTAAATGTATCTTTAAAGGTTCTTCTGGTGACCAGGTACCTACTTTTTGTACAGGTACACTCCATATACTCGTAGATTTTATTTCAAAAACCTGTGCGAATCGCAATTCTATCGATTTTTGTTAATCCTCGCTATTGTGTATTCCCTGTAACTCCGGAGTGTGACAATAGTTGTCTACCTGATATCGAAAAGGTTGCTGTTTCGAACAATGCTCTCGTTATTTACTATAGATTGATGTGCGTATAAAAACCTGTTTATCTTTTTTTGAAATAACTCCGTTACAAATGCGATCCATTCAAATACAGGGGCGCATTATGCAAGCATAGGTATATACTTACCTATTGGCAATTTCAATTTAAAGCATGAGTGCTTGCTTTGATGACAAACTGCGTCACGAAAGTAGCTTTCCGCTTTCATGAAATTGGAGCTATCGAGACTATGTAACTTCATTTTACTTTGACCCATTTCTTCATTCATTATAAACTTGATCCTCCAGGACGACTTTCTTAAACGCAATAAAACACGTTCATCGCGCTATCCTTTTTCCACTTATTTAGAGGATTCGTAATGAAGTGAGATGGAAGATCAACCCACACCTACAATCTTGATTCGTGGGAAACGTTAAAACAAGGTTTCCGTCGTCCCTTTCGTTTTACCGCTGTTTGATTGGCCTTTGTTCTTCAATTGGTTTGTCCACCTAATATTGGCTACTCGCATATTGCGTAAACCTGTTTTTGTGTTTGATGAACATAATATGTTATATTATAATATCTGATTTGATGTAATATTTTAGGGCACATGCGGCCATTCGATCTTGTACTAGAACGAGCTGCTGCTATGGAAACAGACTGCTAGTAACCGTCATATAGTTACACATATTTCATATGATACAATTTTTTACCTTGGTTTGAATCGATCTTACACCCCCGCTTAATAGCCACTTGGCCAAAGGGTAATCAAATATTTTAATTATGTGCCTATTTATATGTCGAGTTATGGTATTTGGAATGAATTTTACACACATGTCTGAAAATCTTCTCATAATGTATACGGCAATCTTATTTTATTTTTCAGTTGGCAGTTTTGTGTAATTAATGATGTAGTATTTGTGTACACATGATGCAATGTTAATTATCTCAGACCATTTCGTAACAAGTGACTCGGTGAATAACTCCGAACTAACTAGTGGAACGACCACGAGTCGCTTACCATAAAACACCTTCACGCGTACTGTATAATAGTAATTAGGCTGTTTTATTACGCGTGTTCTATCTTTAGCAATTGTTTTGTATGTACATGGACACGCACACTTCCTATCCTAAGTAAAATCATAATAATTATAACCATTTTTTTAATTACTTCCGATATACGTGCATTTTGTTTACATCTGCTTTGTTCTTTTTTTAATTTCGTGATTTAGTTAATAGATCGAAATATTTTTTTGGACAAGCTACTGATAATGTCTTAAGAAGGTTTTATAGTTATAGCGATGTATATGTGTCGTATATATAATATGTTTGCTTATTTAAATTTCCAGAATAGGTCATTGCAATACATGATAATAGGTATTGAGAAAATCGCACGCTAATAATAACCTTCCTTTTGTATGTGCTAAGGCCATGTGTTTATAGTATAATTGGGTATTCTAGTTGTATTTTTGCAAATAATACGCCACGCACACGCATACTGTTAGTAGAATCTCATATGTAGTAGCTTCATCTTGCCATGCAATCCCAGTGTTTTAATAAACAATGAATGCGGTTCCGTTATAGCTAAATGAATTGAATGCATCGTAAACAATAGAAGTAGTGCGTGCGTTACATTAATGTTTCTTTGACTATAACATCTAAATACAACTAGAGTAGAGAACATTTCACCTAGATTATTTTTATCAAGTATTATCCAAGGTTCTCGAGTATATAATCTTCATAATATTTACAAAAGTATTCTATAATATAGTATACCTTATGAAGGTTTAAAAAAATTAAGTAACGTTTATTTAGTGTTTACCTCTAGTAATGATAAACTAGTAGGCAAGGTAAAGCCACGTGCGCACTAACTTATCTACGATAATGACTAAGAGCTGCAAAGGCGAGTACAGACTGCTTCGTTTGGTGGATAAGTAAACCGGTACTGAGGTCGACGCACGCCCGCCAGATGTGCACTTGCTCTTTGGCTTAGGAATATGAATACTGGATACGCCTAAGAGAAAAATGAGCTTTAAATGCTTTGATTCACTTAATTCAAAATCAGAAATTTGATTCTGCATGTTATTTTATAAATCAAAATTAATTTCAATTGAACGGATCTACTAGTGATTAATAAAAATTGGTTGATTTAATTGCAAAAAGTTCCTGCTTTAAACAACTATAACTTGATATCTCTGTTAATAGCACATTTCATCGTAAAATTGTATTTTCCGGCTCGGACATGAACCAAATTGTATTGTTAAATGATAATGAAGCTGTTTCAGCGGAATTGATAACGTGAGTTGTAATGATGAAAATAATTATGTAGGTCGTTAAATGACATGCATAATGCACTCTGATAAATATTTTTATTTTAACAGCAGATGTAAATGTTTGATATCCGAATATGATGAAATATGTTATTTGTTTCTACTTGGACTATCATTAATGTATTTCACATTCCTACTTCCTACTATATTTATATATTTTATATATTTATATATTTATATATTTTATATATTATATATTTATATATAATATTATAAATGCGATTGTAACTCTGTCTGTCTGTCTGTCTGTCTGTTGCTCTTTCACGCCTAAACCGCTGAACCGATTTTAATGAAATTTGGTACAGC
>DWGJ01000136.1:0-43157 GCA_018246895.1 Aspitha aspitha aspitha | reverse complement strand
TGTACAATTTTCATACATTTTTTTACCAGTTACCGTACGCTTACTTCGACGCTAGAAGTTCGTGCTAGGGCCACAGATTGTGAAATATATACGAATATACTAACGTTTGTGAACAATATCTTAAAATGAAAAGGATGATATTCAAGCACACCAGTTGTTAGTTTTTCTTATTCTTCCTTTTCAACAGCAGTGTACACGAATAGATTTTCACCATAATCCAATAGGTATCCTTGAGAGATGTGTTACGTACCCAATTCACGGAAAGGTCATCGATACATGAATAAGACTAATCATCAATAAAGAATTCACGCGTCGTTCAATGAATTGCTCTTTGAACTCCAAACATCAATAGTTGCCAGTGTTATTGACTACGATACCCGTATAATTAGTTATGTATAATATAATGTAAACATATAAAGTAAATGAGTTTTTCTTGAAAATGGTCTTGGAGTCATCGAACAGTAACAATAGTAACTTAAAAAATTGCCGCAACTCTGCCTAACAATAGATGGTCGCTGTGCTTTGTTAATCTTGACGTCCGTTCAAATTGCTTTCTTTCCTATGGAACCTTTTTATTGAGAGCGGAGAGGACGCCCAATCACGTCAATTGGCTCAATCGGCCGCCAGTGACGTTCGCTTGACGTCAGCGCCTCTTTGTCTGTATGGAAACAGCAAATCACCGAATAACAGTACAGTTCCGCTGCTAGCATTAAAAATACACACGGGCGCTTCCACTTTGACCCATGTGCGTCCCTTGGATCATAATTTTTTTATTCTATTACGGTAAATGAAGTTCTAAACAGATTGATAAATGTTTTACGAGTAAAAGACATTGAATATAGGTAGGTACTTAAGGAGTTAGCTATAACTTTGCTACTACTTCTGATTAATTAGAAGTATGACATTGAGCCTCTGTATTTTATTTGAGATCCGAGCTTAAATATGTGGATACATTTTAATAACATTGTTGTACAAATGTTGTATGTAGGCATGATAAAAAAAGGTTTCTAAATGAGTCAGTTAAGGAGAAATTAGATAATAATTGGCAACAATGATTTTCGTTTAAATATTGAAAATGTGAGTTCCTTGTTTTCTTCGTTTGAGAACGGATTATTGATACTAGACTTGTCTAAATCAGCACTAATTTCAACTATATCTGTTGTTCATGCTAATGCTAATTGTCTATAACGTTTAAATACATAAAACTCTCTCTTCTTATTCATCTAGTCCAATTCAATTTCTTGAAACTTTTTCTCCTAATTATTGGATGCGTTACTCTTGTTGAGGACTATATGCTCGCTTCTGCTATAAACGTGGACTGACGTCCACTCTTCAAACCGAAACAAATTGTTGTAAAGACAACTGCTTCACGGTAGAAACAGGCATAAGGCAGCGAAACTATTTTTGCGTATCTGCTCAATACTAGCACCTACCTATAAGATAATTCAATTTAAATTTTTTGGGAGTGCTAACAGTAGGTACATAAATTTGAATGATAATAACCCGTATATTGATAAGACTCGCCGTGTATTTATATATCTATTATTATTAATATGTATCTTCACATACGATATATATTTAAAACATCTTCTATAAATGTAATAAAGAAACCTTTTTCATAATGTTAACAAAATTTTATTGTGTTGTTGCAGGTAGCAATTAAGATTATAGATAAATCACAATTAGACGCCAGCAATCTTCAAAAAGTCTACAGAGAAGTGGACATCATGAAGAGGCTGGATCATCCTCATATAATTAAGCTATATCAGGTAAGTTGTGAAACAATGCCTTATCAATTTACTAATAAATTACAATTATCTTCTTATTGTTTTCCCATCCTTTTAATTAATGTGCAATAATATACGAGTACACAGATATATGTAACTCCAATACCACCGAAGCAAATAAAGCTATCCATAGGTCCTAGCAATGACCGTAAAGTTAATACAAGCAAAGGATTAAGATGTGGTAATAAATTTGGTCCCCTATAAGTACCTGTAACATTCAACTACGTATTTTTGCAATATCAATACAAAGGAATCGTCGATTTTGATTATTCGCACTGAACTACCGCTCCTAGTTATGATCTAAAGTGACTTACGAGTATCAATTACCGTATATTGACTGTACATCCTCTACTATGTATATTTATTGACATAAGGCATTTGTTTGTTCATAACGGCAAAATACCCATTAAATTTTTTGTCTTAATTACACATGCTGGTTAAGAATAATTATACTACGCAAAAACTTCGTACAATAAACACAATAAAATTAAGGAACAAAATTATTTTTATAAGAAGTTTTGTTACTTAATTAGATTGGAATCAATTGAATTACGCAAATAACGTAGGTTGCATGGTTTAAATATTTATTTACAAATCTTCCGTTACATTATTATGTTTAACACTTGTGTAAAGGCTGAGTAGCGTATATTTTTGTAAATGTTCAAAAATTCAATGAACTAAAATATTTTAATTTATCGGTTCCAAATATGGTATATTTTCTATTAGTGTGTTCTTGAATAAAATATTTTTTTTTACAAAAATGCCATTTCTTTAGACTGATATACGACTGTTTTTTGTTTCTACATAATTACAGTTTTATTAATAGCGCTCCTGTCATTAAATTTAATTAAAATGTATTAAATCATGATAAAGGTATAATTAAATTAGTTTGCTACTATTGACGACTGAGTGTTGACCCTGTTATAGCACTTTGTCAAGTCCGTTATTAGATGAGCGAAGAAATTCTCGAAATTTAACACTAACCTGCAAAGTTTTAAGTTACAATTACGGTACCTACTTAACTTAGTATAACTGTCGACGAACTGTGTGGTATCATTGACTTAACGACTGTGTACATAACTTCATTACAGTTGATCTAGCTGGCCTAAGTACAGATGTTAAAAACATATCTTTAAATATTTAAGTACAATCGAGAGACAAGTTGTGTCCATCCAACAAATAGGGGACAGCCGACAGCGGCAGCGTTACGTTTACAGTTCTCTTGAGCACGACTTATGTGTTAGTAAATGTCACGTAAAATCACATTGTCGGTCGACGTATATCTAGCTCCATTCAAAACGGAAAATGAGTGGGTGTTACTATATGGAACCATTGAAGGAGAAGATTGAGCCTTTTCATATTTTCGCTCCATGTGGGCTTATGTGACAGTTATAGATTGACTTTTGTTATTTTTAGAATCCGGTAAGTAATAATTTGTGGAGTAAGTAAATAAAAATACTGTAGGTGGTGAAATCGAGAAATCGGTATGTAAGAAAATGATGTCGTTAATTAGAAACAGAGTCTAATAGTCACAAGACACGGAATCAATATTTTACGATTGCATTGATGAAGAAACATTGATACACATATTACTGTTTCGTGACATATTCTAATGGTTATTGTGATAATTGTAACAATTTTATCAGAGTGCCAATTACATATGTTAGACAGTATCCGTATTATTATGACTGCGATTGATTTATTGCTTGAAAAATTAACAGTGGGTTGTAGGTCAGCATGCAATGTTGGTACAAATGAGGTAAAACGAGTAAAATAGATCTGTATCAAATATCCTGATCAATCAATATACAGAATGATTATAGGTCAAATAGTTGTTGAAAGGGGAATTCAGTCGAGTTCGGGTGTAATCTCTTAACTATGACTTAAAGGGTATGTCGTCAAAACACGGATTATGAAAGTTCACGGGGTGATTTATATATAATCCCCTGAAGATGAAACGCTTATGAATGGTTATAGAGAGTCTACATTATATAGGTAGATGTAGTTTTGACTTTAGTGGGAAGTCAAGAGGTTAGAATATAGTACATATTATAATTTTAAAACGACTGGGTGTGTGTATCCTAAAAAGGATATTACATATCGTGCCGATTGTCGATTTCTCTTTACATAACCAAGGCTGGCTTAGATTTTAAATAGACAAGCTATTGCGATTCACAATTGTTTACTGTTTCCGCTTCCATTTCCGTTAATTATAAAGGCGTTGTGGAAAACATGCGATTAAGGGTTGTATTCACGGTAACTTCAGCTTAGTAGATTACCTGTAGATATTGCACAACACTTATTGTACTGAAATATATTTGTCCATTATGACAAGCTACGAGAGAAACTGAATTAACAGTTACTGTAGCTATTTATTCATTTTAATAATGTACTACAATATTTATCATACTCTTATTTACAAGTAATTTATAGAAAACTTTTAAAATAAAGTTATAATTTACGTTAACACTAGATAAAAATAGATAAACATGTTTTTGTAATATCTATTTATACTACATTTTATCGATACTGAATACGTTAAACGTTAAAATTTCGTTTGGTATCGTAACGCCCTTTGAACTGTTTGGAATGCTTAATTAAACCTCTGATATCGTAAGCGGCAATGTTGACATGTCGAGTTGTTGATTGAATTAGAGACTCCGTAAACAACATGCGTATACGTGTGTAGGAAATGAGAATGTTTTGCTGATATTAAGTTTCATCTATAATAATAGTATTTAGATTGTTGAAAGTACTATTTCTGTAATGTTTTAGAAAAACCGGGCTTGTAAGTACCTTGCTTCATCAAAATTTGGCTGCATTTTCTTAATTGACGAGTTTTCCGACGAGAAGACAGACTCGCGAGACCTTTCGTTTCACTTTTCAAAAGCCGCGACGATTTTGTCACTTATCCGCGTTTTACTAAAGCAATGAATTTCTCATAATTTGTCTCCATATTCATAGATTCTATATTTACATCGTAAAAGAAGTTGTATACAATGTAAATGGACGATAAGATGGAAATAATACCTACGTTTCTGTCTTCGCGAGTAGTTTTCCTTAAAATTAGTTTCCTTTTGAATTGCCTTTCTCATTTGTATAAATATTATAATTGCATAACGGACGACCTGCACCGCTATATTTGTTGAAAGCAGGCGACCAAAATTTAGTTAATTAAAAATTTTGTTCGTTTTTATTTTTTTTGTGATTATGAAGTTTAATGTCACACTTGTATAAAGATACATATAATGGTATAAGGTCACATATTGATCATAAATCGTAACCGAAATCTTTTTTAAATTGTCCTACATTTTGCTTTAGCTCCAATTCTCACATACGGAATATTAACTTTAATTATTTCAAAGTTTGAAGAAATAATAACTTGGCAGGAAAACAAGAAACTAACTAACAACTTCAGTGGCTTAATTTACTTTAATCAATGTGATGGACATACACCTGCGCTTCAAGTAACTTATACTGACGATCAAGGCAATATTATGTTGGTGTTTAGCAATAAAATCGTGTCTTTTTTAAGGCTCACTTTTTTAAATTTGTTTGTTTGTAGATAGTTTGTAACGTTTGTAGATATTCTTTTGATTTCCGTCAGTTCTGATACAATAACCCATCTCAATAGATGCTAGCTGAAATTTACCTGAAATAGGTCACGTCGATTAGTCCCAACAATGACCACTGCATTGTGTGGTTCTATAACAACCGGTACAACATGAATAGATTGTATAATGTTAAAAGCTGAAGTATGCGATTCAATGCTCCTTCGTAGACAATATTTGAGTGTCTTAAATTGTGTAAGAAAAGTTGATCGCCCAATAACTGCCCCCATAAAATTTCCTTTAAATGAAATGTTAGAATTATACAACCAGACATCCGAATGCAAATTTGTAACCACCTAATTACGAGTGTAAACGAACCATAAGCACAAGCGATGATCGCTTTTAAGTTTATAGTTACGTACAAACGTGTACGTGCTGAACGAATGAAATCAACATTGACGTAGTTATTGCCGTAATTTTTGGTCATTGTAAAATAATAACGTTTCAATAGACTTACAGTTATTAAAATAAGAATATCCATTTTTCACACACACATATATTAAAGAGATATTTTAAGTGTCGTGGGGTAGTTATTTGCAGAATACTCATGAAATTGTGGATATTTAGGAATATATCGAACAATCTGTGTTCAAACGGTTACTAAGTCAATTCTGTATTTTTTTAAAACATTTGCTCTTCTTTTAGTAGATACGTGTGATTCACAAGATATTTGTGTACGCTTATAATCTAACGCGGCTGCAAAGTTCACGGGCGCGGTTCTGACATCAGTTAGTACTACTTTTAACATGTTACGCCATCACTTTTACATTGTTTTTTTCGAAAATAGGTGCATTCGAATTAAATCAATACACAGAGAACACACAAAATTAATTTAAGCGCTAAAATAATTGTTTTATGGTTTCCTTTTTTGCTATTAACGGTTTTCCTTTTTGGCTGTTAAAGAATTAATTGCTCTTCAGTATTTTAAACTTATAAAGTTGTTTCAAAGTTCTCAAACATTACTGCTTTATAGGACTCCTGATATTACAATAACACCGTAATCTTAAGCTCGACTACTTTGAAACTCTAAATTGCTTTTCTAATTGGATCAGGAATTGCGAAACAAATTAAGCCTTCACTGATTTTCCAGCTAGAAACAAACTGAAGACATTTCAATCTTTCCTTTGTGGGCTAATCCGTCTTATACTGTGAGAAAATCTCTTAATAGGATTTGGTACCCGCATTCGCTTATTCAATATGAGTTTGCTGTTTAAAGGTTTTACGTTGGTAGTTGGTATTTGGTAAACGTGGAAAGCATATTTTATTATAAACAAATGAAAATTTCAATAACAAGTTACATTATTTTTCTATTTCGATAAATTAATAAAAAAAGAAAAATTGTAAAAAAACATCAAAATGTTTTATAGTTTTAAATGTAGCGATTAACTAAAGGCGGGTAAAATATTTCTATGACGATTTTTGGCTTTAAGTATATCAGACAAGATGTAGAGTACGAATGCTGCATGCCATTCATACTCCTTACAGCTTGGAACTTTAATCATCACGACGGACAAATGCAAATTAGCCTCTTCCCATACACACCCGTGAGTGAACCGCTCTATGTATATAGGAAGAGATAATACTTAGCAGACAGATCAATTCAGATTAAATGTGACGGAAGTGTGTAAGCGGCCCTGAAGGTCTCAGTAACGATTGTTACTTAATGACAATAAGCGGAACGAACTTCTTAAATTGTCCTCCACACGAATATTTTTTCGTGAAATTTTTCGCTAGCTTTCATGACTTCCATCCATTCATGATTTCCACATCGCATCATCATCACAAATTGACAACTTAACTTACGTATCGTGTTCGATATGCTATGACATTGGTAGTTACATTAAACTGTTTATATAAGAGGTAAAGTAAAAATGCGTTTCTTATAATATCCTGATTAATTGTTTTTTTTGCAGGTCATGGAGACGAAAAACATGATCTACATCGTGTCTGAATATGCTAGCAAAGGCGAGATTTTTGGTCAGTTTATACTTCTACTATTTTTATTGCGTTCTTTTATTAATATTCCTCTGTTTCTATTTTGGAAATTGGTAGATGCACATTTTACCAATTGTCCTTCGTATAATTTAATATGCATGATAATAATCACTTATTTCTTCCATCATTACTTATTTAATTTGAACGTCTGTAAACCTTTTTATTAAATCCACTTGCAGCTTATCGGAGATTGTTATGTACACAGCTATACTTCAATATAATATACAAAATTGGTAATAATATTAGAGGTTATTGGTAAACTTGTTTAACGACCGACTAATTTCTTGTTAATTTTATTTAATTATTCTATTATGTCGACACTATCACTTCTTATGCTGATAAGACAGTTAATTAGATGTAGACCTACTTGCCTATTGCCATGCCATAATATTTAGTTTCGTTTCACTCTAATAAATTTACGCAACAGTAGAAGGTCTTTGATTAAAGTCAACGTAATGTTAACGATGTATGCGATTTTGTAAAATACAAGTCACGAATTACGAGTGTTACATAGGCTCTTTACATGCTATAGGCTAATTACAACAGTTGGTATGATGTTTTTTTAAACCGCTATCATTGGAGTAAAAATGATATTTATCTCACTTGATATAACAAGACTACCATCTATCTATATTACTCAGTGCAGCGTATAGTAACTGTACCTACTTTAACACTTTCAATCTGCATTTATCTGTAAGTACAGACTCGTAGGGAGAAAATAACAACTAATTAACTACATTACTTATATTTTTATGTAAACACTACTGCAGTCTGGTTTAATGGTTATTTTAATATGACTCTTCAAGCCGAGCTTGTTCTGGCTGTAGGTGTTTAAAAAGAAGGTAATTAATTGTCTGTCTGTGGCAGGCGGACCCTCGTTACAGCTTTGTTATACTTCAAAGGATAATACCTCTTGTAATATTTAGGCATACACGTTGATATCATAATGAAGGATTTTTTTGGCGGAATTTCGGAAAGATCACATCGATGCTCCTTTTTTATCGCAACTGGCACGATGTGATGCGCATACTTCTGTACCTACATATATGACTGTGATTAACAAATTAATTTAGCAACGAAATGTTTAAACTTGATCTACTTGGGTAGTTGATCCTCGCTTTTAACGTGTTTGAGTTGGTTATGTGTGTTATACAAAATATATTTATTTTAATTACGAAGGTTATTAATAACATATTCTTAACACGCTTGCTTATGAAATAACCTATTGTGAACAAAGTTAATTAAGTTCGCATGAAGATCAAATATTTACGTTAAAAGTCTTAATCAGTTTCTCCTATATGAAGAGAATATGTTCTAAGTAAACACATATCGACGGTCTTTTTGTCTATCGCCATCGCCAATTATTATAAATCGCCAAACAAATTTTCGTTATGTAAGGCCAACTAAGTGATTTATTATTGACCATTGCTCGTTTTAATTACTTGTTAAAGAATTGATGATGTCATATTAAACGGTAATCAAAAAGCTATATTACCTCGAAATCGATTAAGGACGTCCACGAGTTGTGGGTCGCTTTGTCTATGACGTAAGCGGGGTTCAGTGACGTCACTGCGCTCATTTCTCCCGGGTCGGTCCGAGGGGTTGGAGGGAAGCAGCTCTGCGCACACGGACTACATGCGACAAAAGAGCAATTGGCGGAACAACCCTTTACTATTTATTTTATTAAGATCGGTCGCACTTCGAAATCTTCAAATCATCATATTGATGAATGATTCATCCTTATTATTCACTAAAAGTCTATATCAAACGGACGGAGTGTCGTTCGAAAATATTTTTTTGTATTGTTTGAAAGGGTATATTGAGATTGAGATTTTAGATAGCGTATACCTTAGAAAAATTTAATTAGAATCGACCACAATACACGATTACACACTAACCCTGACAATTATTAACAGCACACTTAAACTTCGAAATATTTGATGAAATATCCATTTTCATTATGATCAACGAATGCATTAAGCTTTAGTAAGATATTGTTCATAATAGTAGCATCATAACATGAGACGAAGATTACGATTATTGTACGACATGTACGTTCGCATCGCACATAGGTAGGTAGGTATATATCTGAAACCACTTGCGACACTGCTTTTCACATACATACATATGTTAGGTGCGGAATTGAAAACTACATTTATTCAGGGACCTTTTCAGTATTCGTAACGAACCCGCTTATGTAGATTTTGATCCGGTCCTTAAATATACTTTCTTTCCAATTTCATCGGCCATGCATTTAGATTTGTGTTCCGATTTATGTCGCAAATAATTATTTAATTGAAACGATTCATATCGGATAACGTAATTTACGTTGTCAGGTTTTAAATGTGTTTTATTTAATAACTAGGGACAATTATTATTTAATAAATAAGGCAATTTAATGCCTGTGTTATGGTAACCAGACAGCTGATAAACATATATTTTATATATACGATATAGTATTATTTTATTACGCTTAAACTGAGAACCAACAAAGGTGCTCACGTGCTCATCGCACAAATGTTTGTCCTGGGTGGGAATCGAACGCACGACCTCCGGTTTTGCAGTCACTGTCTCGAACTACTCGGTCATGAGGCCAGTGTATTTGAGTTTTATTTGTATTTTGTTCGCTGTTTAGATGTTAATCGAGCAGTAAATGTTACTCGCCACCTGCAGCTAATACACCTTGCGACGTTCACGTCTATGTAGGCGATGATTAATAATGGACGTGTACACCTGCACTGATGTCATTCCCTTGGAAATTAATGAATCGAATGAACATACTCGCCGGCATCTGACCCAAACTGTTGCCAGTTGCCATTTCGTTACACTTATCCATTTTGACTGGCCCGGTTGGTCCAGTTGAAAGATTGACGGCTGAATCAGGAGTTGTACGGTTCAAATCACATGTAATTTAAGATAGATATTAGTGTGACGATGACGAGTTTTTATTGAGTCGGTGTAAGATTATTTATATAAGCTGTATTTAATATGTCAATCAGCTGGTTGCTTTGAAGCTGTCCCAGGATATTCATGAAAGATATTGTCAAACTGATGCTTTGGTGTTTGTTGTTATACAAACGTATTTGCGACACTTTGTAATCTATTTTGCGGGAAGTTCGCCATGTCTACCATACTGATACAATATAATTCAATCAGAGATCAATTAAATAACATTTTGACAGTAAATTGAAACTATAATGATTTCCAAAATTAATAATTATTGTATACTAGCTATTAAGAGCCCCGTGGTCAAAAGAATTTATTTTGTTGACAGGTCATACCGCTATTGCGCACATAACGCCATCTATAGCGCTTGTTTAATTAAAACCTGTTTACTTGTGGAAATAACATGTTTTTCCGCGAAAAAACAGCCTACGGTACCTTTTAGTCCTTCAACTATCTCCGTACCAAAAATCACACCGGTCCGTTGCTCCGTTATAACGTAAAGGGAAGACAAACAAACAAACATACTTTTGAATTTATAATATTAGGTAGGCATTGATAAGCCGGTTTTCACATTATAATTAGTAAGTGTGCTGTAAACACTTGTTGAATCTGTATGCAACTGCTTGTTGCATCACGGTTATAATTACTAAGGATTTGTAAGCAAGTAGTATATTAAATTTTCCTTGTTTTTTGTGTAATAAACGTAATACTTTATCCACATTTATTGTGTTTTACAATAAACCAATGGGCCATCGTTAATAAAGTAAAAAAGTAATGTTGACACGCTGAAGAAAAATTATGAAATAATATCAGCCCTCATCGCGTTACAAGACTCAGATGCAGGAAGGACTTTCTAACAGGTCGAGGCGACGATGAAATCATTCGACGTTCGTCACGATTACGTAAACGTGCGGAACGTGACCGCAAAACGTAACATCAAAGGTTTTATGGCAGCATGACTGTAGTTACTTGTACCTATCGGGGCACGGTAAAAATCGTTTCCCCCTGTGGGAAAGTCCATTTTTGATACACTTAACCGTGAATATCAAAATTCATATTGAGGCTTAATATAAGTCTTTAACTCATCACAAATGGAAAAATAAATCATACATTTGTCCTCATTTTGCTTATCGGTACATCGAGACTCGGTGTTTTTGTAAAAATCGCATCGTGTTCATATTATTTTAGAACAATACAAATAGTAGAAACCAATTTACCAACGGAAGTAATACTAATGCATATCTAGCTAATTTTACGTATAAGTGACAATTGTTAAAATGCTGGTGTGGTGGGTGAGAATACAGAAACACCAAGAAATATGTTGCCTATCAGTCTAGTTCTGAGACGATAGAACTAAAGTATGATTAAACTTGTGTGAATATTTCGCCTTTGAAAGATATGATGTAAATTGTTTATCATGTTTACAGGTACTGATAACATCAGTCAACCTCCATGATCCCTTCTTTATGTGATAAAAAAATAACAGTTTGTCATTGTAATATAAATTAGTTATAACTAAACAAGTAAATGTTTTTAATGTGAAGTTAGGTTAGTTTAGTTGTATTACTTCAAAATTAGGAAAATTAGTTACATTTTTGAATGATTAATATTCGAGTACATATATAAAGATTTACGTATACTTTATGCGCAGGTATAAGAAAGACAAGACAATGACCGTACAATAAAGAATTGGAAATATGGGAACATGCGAAATTAATACCTGTTATTTATTTTAAATTATAATTTTATATACCTATAACTTTTTTATTATTTTCGTCCGTGATTTTACAAATATTTTATATCTAAGTACTGCACATTAAAGTCGCGTAAGGATATTAGGTAGGCGCAGGTTGAACCTGGCAAGCGGAAAGTTACGAGTTGCGTAAAGGCATATGAAATATCAACGTGAAATGTGTCCTATCCTTTTACTATCCGAGATACATGTTGGGGAAATGAGAACTTCACTATGTTCACAGTTTTTTTTTGCTTTTTGGGTTTAGATTGCGCAGTGACCTAAAAGTTTCGCTTATAACAAGAGATGTCAACAACAAAACATGAATTATAATACAATGAGAAACCAGATTTTTTTAAAAGCAAAAATATTAGTAACATCCTTCTATTTATTGTTCAATAATCAACTTACGTAAGTATTATTAATGTTGCTTTTAGATTATATTGCACGATACGGGCGGATGGCTGAGCAGGCAGCTCGGCGGAAATTCTGGCAGATCCTTTCAGCAGTGGAATATTGTCACGAACGGCGGATCGTTCATAGAGATCTCAAGGTAAAAATCATACACGCTTTTTCTACTAAATTATTTGATGTAAATACCTAATATATTGTTAAGGAAATTGGTCAAATTAGCGGCTTTATTGTCGTTTTGTTTTCTCTTGTGTAGGCGGAAAACTTGCTTTTGGATGCCAATATGAACATCAAGATCGCCGACTTCGGGTTCAGTAACTACTACGCGACGGGAGAACTGCTTGCGACGTGGTGTGGCTCGCCGCCCTACGCTGCTCCCGAGGTCTTTGAAGGGAAGAGATACACCGGACCTGAGATTGACATTTGGGTACGTTACTCTCTATGCCCAAGGAATTACCTGCGCTCCCTCCGAGCGTAGCATATGAGAATTTTGAATTACTTTTTAGAGGTGGCTATGTTATTACTCCTGTCCCACTTTGTAACTTGTTGTCCTAAACGACAAATGTATACATATCATTTATTTAGTATATGTCCTATACCTACATAAATATATGCGACCGATGTATGTATAACCTATACCGACCGAAATATCCATTTCAAAATAAATACTTATAATAATTGTTATAAGACTGAAATAACTTATAATTTAAGAACTGCTAACAATAAGGTTAAGGTTGGACGGATTGGACGAAAATAGTTTTAAGTGCTTTTATGCACGTAATAACTTTATTTCATTTAATAATATTTTTTAGAGCGCTAATTTACTCCCGGAGTGATGAACGGTCTGACGCACGCTCGCTAAATTCAGCGAAATAAATATATTTTTTATGATTTTCAATGTAACATAAACAACATCGGACCAAGTGTAAAATTTTATTGTCAGGTTTGGATCGAATGATTACGTACGTATACGTATACACATAGGTACATACGAGTATATCGTGGACCCAGATTTCTGCATATATTAATATCGGTACAATATCACATCGATGTTCATAATATTTTCTGTCCGGCCTTCGTCAGCGATATTTGAATGGGAGAACCTCTGTCACGTTTTCTTTCTTTTGGGATTTAATATAACCTTCACTCGGAAAGCAATAATAACACCACTATGTGAGAATTTCACTGGTATTCTGACATATGTTGTATATTAACCACACTTATTTTTATTAGGCATATTAAATAGTTATTATAATTCTCATGATTGAGGAATATTTGAGTACCTATTCGATGCGTATTATATGCGTAAATAAGCCTGTAACTGCATATTATATTGTATGTGTATTGTTTTCCAGAGCCTCGGGGTGGTGTTATATGTGTTGGTGTGTGGTGCACTGCCATTCGACGGCTCCACGCTGCAGTCCTTGAGGGATCGTGTGCTATCGGGAAGATTTCGGATACCCTATTTCATGAGCGAAGGTCAGTTTCATTTTGCTTCACACGCTACCATTAAGTCGATTTTCTGATTTTGTTTTTAAACTTAGCTATAGTTATTCATATTTTGAAATAGCATAGGCATTAGAGAATTTTCTTTTTTTTTATTCAAATTCCCTTTAGTAAATTACTGTTGCAATATCGCAAACTGTTCGCAAATTGCTCGTTTAGGAAAAAATGCCTGAACGATGTAAACGTTCAACGAAACCTGGTTTCACCATTCGTGCCCAATTACGCGGTCCCTCTCATTAGTCCGTATAGTGTACTTGTTTGTGTGTGGGAAAACACGAGGGCGTACGAAACACGCACTGGAGGGCACCGAACAAGACCGGCGTACGTAATTTCGGACTGAACCGAGCGTAATTCTGTAGGATTCTGCAAAAAATTCATATGTCTGCACCTAACATGTCCGTTGAGTAAAGTTAATCCTTTAAATAGAGCAATATGAAAAATATTTATTGCAATGATTTTTCTTAGCTTAATATTACTGTTAGATCGGTGTAAACTCATAACAAATTTTTCATGATATTGTCAATATGACTTGAATCTGGAACAAAACTACGCCAAAGGATAGATTTGTATAATGTAAAAGTTAGTAACGTGATTTTCTTTATACAATTCGTGTAGATGGAAACGTACTCGTATCTGGCCGGAAATCACTTTCATATTGAGAAATGTCACAGACTTTTCTCGAATCACTCGTATAATTTAAGAGATTACATAGTGTTACAGCGACGATATAATATTATACTGCTTCTATCATTATTTCGTAAAACTTATCGATTGAACATAATCTAGAAAATTCTGAGTATGCTCGCTACAGATATTATGCGATAAATAAATTTCCCGACATCCGATTTGCTTGTACTAGCTATTATTATAAAGTCTGTTACAGGCACATTTACAAGTTGGTTACGCAGGTTCGAGATGTAATTTCCAATATAACGTAGATTGCGTCGTGACCGTGTATTGAATTCCATATCGATGCAAATCGAATTCATATCCACACGAGTGCTGCTTTTGCTTTATAAAACTCTCTCGAAATTCTAAGTATGCTATGTTTTTCGAATACCAAAATATGTATATTCGATTAGGTATATTTTTGTTACGCTCCGATAAAACAGCGTTATAAAAATCTCACATAAATGTAAAAATAAAATATAAAAGTTTCGCATCTTTGGTTATTTGTTCACTATTTGCTTTATAATTAGTTGTAGTCGCAATAGTTACTACATACTCGTAGGTATGTGGCACTATATTTGTAGTGTAATAGTAAGAGAGAATATTAAAGCAATAGGTTTAATACAACTGAATCTGGGATTCCTATTTTTTTTTTGTCTTAAGCAAAAAAACTTTATAATTATGATGAGTGTTTGAAAAACACCGGTTTCCGACAGTGGACCGATAGAAATAATTGTGAAAAAATCAGTATTTATTGTAAGAAATACTTTTTGTTGCCTTTTGTATGGTAACACCAAATCAGTCGTTGCCCAACAACTGTCCGACTCCAACTAATGACGTAAGCAATGTCCATTTCCGAACCCCTCTTTGACCTGTTGAAGGATTTCATGTATTTTACATGGAATGAAAATTTGTGATACATACATGAATATGATATCTTCGGTTAGGCTTATATAACATGTAAATTCTTAGGTTTGACGCTTATAGCCAAGTACGCTTCTCGCTTACGTTTCTCGTTATATTTACACATTTATTCTTACATCTAAGTTATTCATTTGGCACTGGCCAAAATTTACAGATATGGACACAAAGTATTCAAAACTGTTGGACATTTTTTTTATTTAAGATTGCAAGCTCATGTGGTTAGAGATGTGACTCATAAACAGAGAAGAAAAAATTTAAACATGTTTATCCAGTAACTATTGGATGAATGTTGCTAATTCGTATTTGGTTTGTAACAAGTCAACATACATGAAATCTATTGTTATAATAAATGTAGGTAATATACAACACTCGTGAAACACGTATTTGTAATGAATAGGAAATAAATTTCGCAACGTAGTAGCGCTAGTTTTAGAGGATATTTCTAATTAGTGATATGTAATTATATTCTACGAGCATTTGGTAAGTGCTTTGCCGATAGTATTAGTCGTAATTGTACGGCGGGATAAACGCGTTAGTCGAATGGTTTTCTTGTCAAAATGTATTATAAATTTGGTCGTGATACTAATTTCTCATTTGTCTCTTTAATTTTTATATTTAGGCAAAACTGTACACGTTACTTTAATTACTTCCTTTTTATTAATACCGATTATCTGTAATGAATGTTAGTGTAACATCGCAAACATTTTGTTAACAAGGCGGAAATACGGTAAAATAGAAGTGTAGGTCAAGTTTTCAAGGTAAAACTTGGGAATTGATAATAGCGGTAATGAAATCGATAAGCTACTTGCGTCAGAAGCTCGCCCGATCGAGTACCCATCCTTGTTAAATTAACAGCACTGCATGTGCCGAGATCTCTTTACTTATACAACTAATATTGGTTAGAACTCAATTTCGTAACAAGTACTACATATTTATAAATAGTTGCTTTTTAATACAATTACCCCTAGTTGTAAATTGTAATGAAACACATTTGTAGTTAAATTGAATTGTTATTCTGCAATCGTGGTGATAATCTCTTTGTATTGTACCGACTGTTTTAGGTCACAGTCACCACATTTAGATCATAATAGTTACTCTAGGAACAGTAAAGGAGTCGATGAAAACCCATAAAATTTAATTATCTTCGGATATATCTGGTCTTTATTTTGGCCGCTTGACAAAGATCGCTATGAGATGAGTAGGTAGGTATATATAAGGATATCCGGTGCATTAGTTTTTTTATTATTCCATCGAGCACCTTGATGTCATGACGTTTGCTCCAGAAATAGTGTCCATTGACGCCTACTACGGCGTCGGTACAGAAGGTTTGACGCAAGTAATGTTAATGACTTTATATAAACACAGCTCTCATCGTAAGCTAATGCATTTAATACTTACGAAAACACCGCGTTCCTTAATACTTGAATTTCTATTTACACTGCAAATCGTGTTAACTCGTGCAAGGAAACAGAGCTACAGTGTTATGTGTGTACACCACTAAAAAGTACGCATTAACAAAATTAATACTATTAAGCGTATTGTGTTTTAGAACAACTTACTTTTGTTATCTGCATTTTCCAGAAAGTTTCTGTAAAGGTTGGTACTTACTTATCGCTGTAGCGTAGCAAACATCTCCTATTTTATTCAAAAGAACATAGCGGTATACGTACTATTGGTCCCTGGAGTCTCTGGCCTTGCCCGTTTCACCTACTAGTCTCATAGAAGGCGATAAAATGACGAGCTATAAGCTAAGTCTATTCTGAGCTACTGTTTGAGCTGTTAATTTTATTAACAACGTTCCATACGTTAAACGTCTGGTCTTAATTGAAGTCTGAGAGAGAGCACGCTTATAAAGAACTGGTATTGTATGACATCGGTTCTGTCCGTTGTATGGACTGCTTGTCGTCAACATGTGCAATAGAAATAACTTTAAAAAGATCTAACGTATGTACCTACCCATACTTTTTATATACAACTAAAATAGTTGAAATCAGAAGATGTTACGATCGCAAGACTGGAAAGCCCCAATTTGTAGTAGGGTTAGATGCGACAACTGCAATATAAATAAACAATAATAACGATTGTGCTGATTCACACGTCATTTAGAAGTGTTATTTTTTATTGTGTTTTCATTCTTGAAACGACGTTGTAGATGCGAGTGAATGTCATCTCCTATAGAGGCTGGAATCTTTTCGATCGTTTATTACGAATACAGAACAAATATTCCTTACTTTATTTTTATTTATGAGCCTTGGCCGTGGTTATAAAACATTTTGCACCCAATAACGAGCTTCTATTTATGTAGCGTGTTGCCCAAATTTATGAATAATTCATATTGCTAATAGAAAGTTCGTGTGTTGGGAAATTCAGGCATGTCTTCGAGGTTTGTGAGTTACAATAATTCGAAAATACCTTCACTGAATTGGAACAACTTGACTCACTAATATCTCCTCGTCCGATTGGTGAAATCAATGTTTGTATTGTTGCTGATATTGTTTTCCTTTGTATTTTAGTTTGTTTCGATAAAACAAAAAATTAATGAAGGGAATTTCTTACCGCATGCCGTCCGCTATGATATGCCCTGTGTTTTACAAACGAGTGTACCTATATCACAGCATTAAAGCAACCCAGAGACGCTAAATTATTGGCATAGATAGATAGAAAATAAAAATAAATTACAAATGAATATAATTAGATTACATTTAAAGAAGTTAGGAGTGGAAACTGCGTGTAGTGTAAAATTAATTAGTTTACACATCGTAAATTCCATTATGCAAAAATAAAACAGTTCCAGAAAATAAGTATGTATATATAATTTCCTTAATTAAACAGTCTGGTACTTATTAGTAAACAGCGAAATATTAATTACGTATGCAATATAAGTATTTTTCGAAATAAGTCTGGCGATCTTGTCGCCGAAAGAGACTATAAATGAAATGGGCGAAGCAGGTTTGGTCGTAAACGACTGAAACAGCCCAAAAATGGCGAACTCGGCGCATTATTACGCACGCACTGTCGTCATGCCAATACCGCTGAGCCGATATCAAAGGACATCATGAAAAATGTATTTTCTTTCAAACTCGACACGCAGTCGCCGTTGACGTCACGCATTCTCGCCGTCTCGAACGCTCATATTCTGAATGCTGCCATTATAAATGTAGTTACAGTCATTAGTTCCAATATTATTGTACTTAACATTTTTGTTTATATTTTGACTTTTATAAAAACTACCTTACTTTTTAATTTCATAATTTATTCTGTGGACATTGTCATATATTTTATTATGCAGTCATTTTATGATATACGTGTATCATGATCCCTACGATAATTTTATGTGGTAGTAAAATTTACTTTTTGGGCGATACGTTTATGTTTCGTCAGTTGATATTACAGCCTGTTTACGCATATTTTATGGCCAATGAAGGTTTGCGATTAGTAGCCGATTTATAAAATGGTATAGTGTCGTCGATAACCCTACGGCAGCGATCACACGGTGCCGTTCACTACGTAGTAAAAACTGCAACGAGATCACGGAGAAAATATGGTCATCACGACGCCCAACCGCCTTTCCCTCGTTTCATAAAATAAACCAAGCACATTTTTCACCCGATTGCGTCAATGGTCTGAACGAACACGCGATATTTGCGTTCGGGTCACTATTTATAGAATCTCCTGGCAAATCTTAACTATTCATCGATTTTATTTTAGAAGAAATGAAGGAAGGTAAATAGAATAGTACGGAATTACCCGTGGACGATGCGCGCTGTTTTGTTTGCGCGACGAAGTGCAAGTGTTGGACGCGCGCGGTCTATTTCCGAGCGCACTGGAGCGACTTTAAGAATATTTATAATCGAGTTCGTCACTCCAATCTAAACTATGTTTTGTTAAAGCTAAGTTAAGAACGAGTGCTGAGAGTGAAATATTTACATAAGATTATTTTAGGTGCGCATGGGATTTATTTATTCCGGTCGACCGTCATTCTCTTTCGGCACGTGAAAGAAATTTCAATATACTATTTACATTCATAATAGCAATATTCGTTTATTCCATTACCTACATTAATAGCTGAAAACTTTTATTCAATTAGTTAAAATAAATATAATTTTATTTTACTAAACGAACACCTATGTGTATTAAAATTCGAAAACGTTAAAAAAGTTATTTCGTAAACAGCGGAGTGGTTCATACAGATGGTACAGTAAGATTGGGTATTAACCATGTCCATCAGACCACAAACTTTTAAATGAGTATCGTAGGTATTTATAAAAAACTCATTACCTATTACCGCCATAATTTGCGTCATAACTGTGTACGTAATATGCACCATCCACTCTCGCGTACCTACATACTTATACGTATGGTTTATTGATTCTGAAATCAATTTTTATAGTTCTCTATTGAAATTGCGTCAAGGATCAATAAATATTCGTATAAGTACCTGCTAATCGCATGATATGAAGGGCTTCTCGATGACGCACGACAATCGATTTCGACGGGTATATAAACAAATTATTAGTAACAATGTCTCGATGAAAATTGTAAAATATGTTGAACAATTCATTGCAAATAATAAACAGTACTAAATATACCTACAAATATTCATCGCTATAGATGTACGGTAAAAGCTATTTCAGTTGAGAAATGTTAATATTTAGCCAAAACATGACGATGTTTTGTTTTCGTTACGGAAAAAACGTCTTTGTACTTACTCTTATCTATATACAGACAAGCCGTCTGTATGCAATGCTTAGGCGTCATTTCCGTCGAGTGAGTCGCGTGCCCTGACCTTTCGGAGGGGTTAAACCTCCCCAGCTTGCGTGACGTCACAACTACGAGTAGCTTATGTGTAGCTAGCACTCACTTGAGTGTAATATGTAAAGTACTCGCACTAAACGGTCGACTGAATAAACTTTAACGAGATAGGCGCAAGTAATTTACATACAACATTTTAATATTAATTTCGTGAAGTAAATTGAGGAGTCCCCGTTTAATCATTTGAAAGTTCTAACTTTATAATATACAGATATAATATACTGTCTGGGCATATGAAACGTCATGATATTTACATACTATTTTAAGAACTCCTCGTCTATATTTTTAGCTTGGAATGTTGCGAAAATTCTTGTCTATAAACGAAATGAAATTATTAAATGAAATAATAATGTTTAAATATTAATGTTGAAACCTTCTTCCTATTTCAGAGCCACTTCTGTGTTTATTTCAAGCCACAATTTATTCATCTTTTGGCTGCCTGTTTAGTTGCTTATTTGTTAAAATTTGTATACTTTTTTCATGACAATTCTATTGAAATATTTTTTCACTTCACCTCTACCTTTTTGAATGTTGAGTCTGTGAAAAATTTGCATCTGCAAGTACAAAACTACAGAGAATATTTTTGTTTTATCTTCAGATTGTGAATCGCTGATTCGCAAAATGTTGGTATTGGAGCCCATGAAAAGGTATACGATAGACCAGATCAAGAAACATCGATGGATGGCGGTGGAGCCTTACGTGGTGTCCACACTGACCGCCGACCCCGTGAGAAGCCCCGCCCACGCGCCTTCCAACCACAGTCACGAACCCAACGAACAGGTGCTGAGGTTGATGCAGAGTCTCGGCATCGATCCTGTTAAAACCAAAGAGGTAAATAAACGTTACAATATGAGAATTCGAAAGTTGCTATGCCTGGCGAGTATCGCTAATGAAGCAATTCACTGATGCAGTTATTAAGAGGTCACTCAACGGTTTATTGAAATAACTATTGCGTATATTTCAGACCGATTCAGTCTGTATAGAGAATTAAGATTGTCTTGAACGAATTTATTTATGATTATGGTTTACTAGCTGTGCATGTAACTTCGCCCGCGTGGAAATCAATATTTACCTGTTTTCGCAACATTTGTCATTGCTGCTCCACTCCTATTGCCATAGCGTGATGTTATATAGCCTTCCTCGATAAATGGACTATTCAAGTCAAAAATATTTTTTAAATTGGAACCGGTAGCTCCCGAGATTAGCGTGTTCAACCAAACAAACAAACTTTTCAGCTTTATAATATTAGTACAGGTTATGATTTATGATATTTGATGTTGTTCGTAGAGCCTGCGATCAAACAGCTACGACCACCACGCGGCGATCTATCTGTTGCTGCTGGAGCGGCTGCGGGCGCGCGCGGCCGGCGGCGAGCTGCGCCGCGCGCCGCGCCGCCCCTCCGCCGCCGCCGACCAGGCGCTCGCCCGCGACCACCACAACAGGTCTCCATGCAACTTATATACCTATCGACTCTTTCATTCTCGCTCCACATCACTATCATTATTATGACGTTAAGAAAACTCGAACATAAGTCGTACATATACATATCGTCACGCCAAGACCCTAACGCGGTAGGCAGAAAGCGGCGAGTGCCAAATATCTCTATCCTTACAAAAACCTGTCATGCTTCATTCATTCATTACTCTCTTCATACATACACGCCGGTTTCGGGATCTCTCAACTCCCCCATCGGCCAATGTCTGACCTATTTGGTCGAGACAGGACAGTCTCGGTCTCCCTTGGCACCTACGTCCATCAACACGCGCATTGTATATCTGCTTCGTTATTCTTTCATGATCATAAGTTGTGACTTTTGTTATCTACAATCGTTTATAATTTAATATCGTTAGTTCAATTATTTATTTAATCTATATAATTTATTTCAGATTACTCCATGCTGGGGATCCACAGTCGAGAGAATATAATAGAGTCACTCCTAGTATAACGGCCACGTCCGCTCCGACTGACGCCTCATCTTCCGAGACCCAAAGGTTGCTTTCTCTGGCGGGCGTAAATATGACTGAACAACGACTGCTCCAGAGAAATTCCGACCCCTCCGATACGCACAGAAGTTTTTTAGTAAGTAATCTCGAAGGTGCATCGTCTAGTCGCAGTCACGAAACCGAGTCCACTAGGCTACTGTCCATGAGAAATGTCGATATATCTCAATCGAATCAAAGGTTGGGCACAAAGATTAACGACGGCGCCGTCCCCACCCACAGACTCCTTACGTCCACCTTCGAGCAACAGCAAAACATACTGAAGCAGTCCAGTGAAGATTGCCGTCGGCTACTCCAGCAGTCGACGACCGTCGCGAGCGTTGCTACCGAAGTCAATAAGAACGTGAACGACGGGACGCGCCTTTTGACGTCCTCGAGTTTCGATTCCAAATGCGCTATCGACGGCGGCCGAGGATCCGCGGGGGCCGATCACAATGCGCTCGCTAATTTTATGCAGAATTCGGCGTCCGCGACCAACTTCAACTTGGAAATGAAACTCCCCAGTTCGACCACGTTCACGATGTGCTCCGAGGCGGCAAAGCTCATGAATACCTTGCAGCAGTCTCCTCTACCGTTAAAGGGCACGGTGAATTTAAGTACTAGTCCTATACCATCACAATTCGCGGAAACGAAACTGAGTAGCGTATTAGAACAGCCCAAGCCGCTTGAATCGAGTAGGCTGGTATCTCAAGCGCAACAGCAGGACTACGCCCGTCTGCAGACCGGCACTCCGCCGTTTAAGGACTACATGAATCACCATTTGCCAGCCTATTCTTATCTACAAAACGCTATGCTACCTTCCATGTCGAATGAAACCAATTATTCCATGCCTTCGGCTACAGGGGATCTGTTTCCTAACACTCTCTATAGACCCGACAGTAAATTTTCGCTTAATAGATACACGACGAGCCAAACGTACACTCCGATTCTGCCCGGTAATACTTCAGAAACGACAAAATTTCAACAACAGTATTCATCGTCGACCGACGAAGGTTGTGAGACAGATATGGAGGACGTTCCGAACGTTCAGAGCGGAGTTCAAAACAGGCTAAGCTCGTACGCGAGCTCAAGCTCCAGCAGCGGGGTCGTTACTTTTTTCAACAACAAAAGCCTCAGTCAGAACTTGAGCTGCGATTCGTCGCAAAGTAATTTCTCAACATTCGAAAGCATCGACTATCAGCTGTCGGATTGCTCCAGCGAGTTGGCCAGCAGCTTGCCCAGTTGCACGTCGAACGAGGATAAACTGGTTTACGAGAACAATTCCCTCGTGAACACCAGCCCGATGCATCCGTGCGTTTACATATCGTCGTACAACAACAAGACTCCCGGCACCGGGTTCATCGCGAGGCACAATCCGCTCAACTATCAGTCGGCCAGTAAGAATTGCCCGCGAACCGTGACTAGGAGCCCCGTGGACTTTCGCGAGGGGCGGCGCGCCAGCGACGGGCTGGTGGCGGCGCAGGCGGCGGCCGCGGGCGACGCGCAGGGCGCCGGCCTCGCCTTCAACAGTCAGCGGCTCAATGAGAACTGTAAAGCCAAAGGGGTCTTGGAGTTGCATTTGGTGCAGAAGGAGGCGCAAAAATTGAAAACGCAGTACCAGTCCTCGATCCCCGTCGAAGAAATGACGCAACGGCAAATTCAGCACAATCAGTTCGCAGCTACGTTTACCCCGAACTACTTGGATGCCAAGAATCCCACCCCGAAACGTATAAGCCTTCCGGAAACGTTCAATTATTCCAGCACCTCCCCGCCCATGCCGGCCAGTCCCAAGATGGTCGCGCAGCTTCAGGAGGGCGCAGAGTTATCTCACGGAGCTTCCGTATCCCAAGTCAGCAAGCCGCCCCTCCAGCAACAGCTAATGCAGCATCGACTATTCCAACAGAAACGACAGCTGCTGCAGAAACAAATGACTCCTCCGAACTTACCTCCCCACGACATGGGACCTCTTCATAGCCTACAAGTCGGCGGACTCAGCAGACGGCAAATGCTTCGGCAACAGAGTTACAAAATAGCTCAACAGCAACAGATACTGCCGCCGTTGCCGTTAACGGAGACCGAGAACAGAGACTTGTTGGCGTTCCAAGCAATAGTCGAGGATCCCAATCGCTCGATGAAGCACAAGTCTGAGGAGAACCCGGAAGAAGTTCCAAAATTTGCTTATCAAGGTTCCATGGAAATAAGTATAATGAATAAGGATAGGTTAGGAAACGAGAATTGGTCGAACTTGCCGTCCAGCTTGCAATCCGCTTGCCAAATAACCGAGTTGGCCGGGCGGCGGGAGGGCCGCGACGGCCGGGACGGGGCCGTGGAAGTGAAGAATCATTCATTAGACGCGCCCGTGTGGCCCGGACAGTGGAACGCCACTCTTTTCCAGCCGCAAACTTGTTTCCAGGTATTCCAACAAATAAATTAAGTAGATCTCTACATTATTTGTAGCCGTAGATTTAGTAGTGGCAATTATTTGCACGTTACGTAGTGGCCGATCGAGCGTCACGGAACGAGCATTGGTCTTGAACAGTCAATGTTGTTATAAAGTATTGCTGAGCAAATTACTAATAGCTATAATGTGACCGCAATGCAGGGGCAGATTTGTAAGCTTCAATAATAAACATCATTTTAATAATGGATGGTCATTGTTGTAACGTTTTAATGTCCCGGCCAACAGTTTCGCTTCGAAAATTGAATCCGCCACTGCCGATATGGTATTTCTCTTTAGAGTGCATGACAATAAATAGTGCTTTAAAATTGTAACTGACACTGTACGATAATGATCACCAATTTTATTATTCAATAAATGCAAGCTGTTATTCTGATATATAACTTTTGACCAATAAGCAATAGTCGTTACAATAATTTGTAAAGCAATGTATTGATAGTTCTTTATCGACGTAAGAATATTTTCTCAATTTGTATTATAAAGTAAACGTATTTGAAATATATTTATTATTCATTCCCGATGTTCCATACTAATATTGTATAGAACTGAAGAACTCGCTGGTAGAGTTCGCATTTCCACTCTATAAAAATTTTGCTTGCCTGATATTGTATTGTATATTATAGTATAGTATATTAATGCGTTTGAAATGTACTGAAGCATCACTTATAATGTTCCTACATATTTATTCATTAGCTGTTGTCATGATCAAAAGTTCACATTTCAATTAGCGTTAAGCCTCTATTTATTACTGATAATTAAGTAATTGAATTTGTTTTCTTAGTGAAAGTCTGTATACAGGTTTTTGTTATAATTTGCAAATAACTATAGTTATAATGTAAGATGTGATAGCTTTACTTAGAAAGCAAATATTATTTAAAATACAAGTAAATGTAAAATTTATAATATTTTCTCGTTTTATTTTGACACCTTTATTTTTGCAATTAGCTTTTTCTTAGACGACACGGTTGCATGCACGTTTCGGTTAATTTGTATAGGTTTTATTTAAGTTGACACGTTATTTTGAGTACATTCACTTTTGTAAAGATGATAGTTATCCATGTAAAATATATGATTAAATCGATATCTTCCCGGACTCGAAGTAAATAGATGAGCATTTAATGTTTAGCTATTTACATGCAAACATTGAATACATAAAATTTGATTTGCCCGTATTCAATTTTAAGAACCTATAACTATACTTTAAATTTTCCCTGAATGAATAACATATTTATTTACTTACTCATAGGTGGTAATGTACATATTATATGTATGCAAATAGTAATGTAATATAATTTGTTTGTGCACAAGTAGGTACGTACGTACAAATCCTTTAGAAAAAATATATTGCGTAATAAGTAAATACAGTAAATATATAAAATAAATGCGTGCGCTTAAAATAATGAATTATTAAACCTAAATGTTTTTAATAATAGCACGGAATCCGAAACGTCATTAATTTGAAGTTTCATGGAATTAATTTTAAATATTTATACATACTTGTATAGAAAAAAAAAATCAGAAAGACATATAAGATCAATTTCAGCTCAGTTTGCTCGTACAGCGTAGTCCTGTTGGATAAATACGAGTATGTGCCGGCTCTAGCAAACATTATATTGCCGTTTGAAAATAACTATCGGATCATATCTTATGTTTATTGAACTTTTTCCCTGTCTTTGTTATATTGAACTTGAACCGTATCAATTTTTTATTGAGATAGGCACATCGTTGTAATTATCATGCGCAATGAATGTCGAAATTAGAAATAGGTATAAGAGGAATAAAGAAGTGTAACAATAATGCCAAAAGAACCAAGGGCCGATAAAAGGTTTGGACGTGTTGTTCGTCTGTTGTTATTTGCAATGTTTTATTAATATAGTCGTTCGTAGGAAGCGTATGATTTTATTCATTTACCTATTTTAGAGAAAAAGTTTGTAGCGAACGAGAAGTACTTTATTATAAATAGATAAAAACTTTCTTTTCAGAACACTTGGCAAGGTCACAGCTTGCCGCCCTCCACAAATATGTTACCACTAAGCGAAAGCCCAATACTCGAGCTGACGGAGCAAATGGAATCCATATAGGAAACTTCAATCCTGTATTGTGTAGATCTTTTTATGTATTTTTTGAGAAAAGAAACATTTGCATGCCGATCAATATTAATAAAACCGTTAACGTTCCTTTTGGATACAATCCTGGTATCTTTTGATACTCACCGGTTTGTGTCACTGGCTCACAATAACAATAAAGACAACGATTTTAAACGATTTTACACATTCCATAATGTTTGGTTTTTTGATAGATATTTTTTTACCTGTGCATTATTAAACAAGATTTTTTAAAATAAAAGCACTTTTACAGTGGTGTTTATAATGCTACATCAGGGATATATATTTTTTTTGTATTTATATAAATATTGTTATTTCTCCGATAAGTTATTTTAAAGTTGCGATAATTGTGAGGGACCTAAGAAGTGTCCACAAAGTTATCTATCATATAAAAATACATACTAATGTTTAAAAATTATGAATAATTACATTATTCCATAACAGGATCACCTTGGCTTTCATTAGCAAGTATTTAACAACAATGATTATGAATTTCCATTATTATTTTCTCTACTAAGTATTGCGTACGAATTGTACAGTAAGAACTTATTGGTTGTAGGTAAATTGATAAATTTAATAGGTAATTTGTGGAAAAATAAAGATTCCTATGAATTGTTAAAAATTAAAATCTTATGGTGATAAAAAATGCGACAATATGAATATAGGATTAATTGTAACGATTAATAAAATGTTGATTAACCTTGATGCTACCGTCTGTCTGTGGTTATAGTCAAGCACTTAGTACTAGTGTGTACGTATTACTACGTAACGAGCTCTGTATTTGTTCACAATTGAAAAAATCTAGATTGCGATAGACGTATTATTTTCTGATCGATCGAAGTTGATAGTCCACTCAATAGGTACCTATTAGTACTGCGAAGTCAATTTACATAAGTTTTACTGCCTGGATTACGAATTCATTCGTAGAGAAGTGACTAGGACCTTACGGTACATTGCCCTCTGTAAATATCTACCTCTTATTAAATTATCGTCGAAAATAAGACTGAATTCAGTGTCAATTCAGATCAGTGCTAGACCGCCATCACACCGCTGCGGAAGGATGAACAAAACATTTTTAGTAGAATAGTGCATACTTGTAGTGAAGTAGGATGATGTTAACGTTTTTCATTAGAAATGCTCTTAAATATTACTTCAAAGCATTACCCAGTACATACAATTAGTCTCAAATATTTAGACATATCAATACTTAAAATAAATTTCGTCTATAAGTGACTCGAGGTTTGAACTGAGCTGTGAGCTGCGAACTGGTTCGTTTTTAAATTTGGCTGCATTGCCTTTGTTAATAAGAAAATAATCACGGCGACCAATATTTTACTATGGCAAATATTTAACTTTGACAAATATAATTGTACCCAAAAATTGTTAAACAACTTGTAAAATATGAATATTAAGACAGTTTGTTACAACATGTTGACCTAATTGTTATTTCAATAATATTAACACTTAATGACTAAAGTATAAACTATAGTATTTTCTGCAATAAACTGAAGCATAATGTGTTATGTGAAAAAAGTTCTTGATAGTACCTATGTAAGAATTTTCTACAATTATTTTATCCACCTCATTTTTTTCACCATTTCATTTCTATGATTATTCATTTAAATTGGACAATGATCATTAAGGATAATTTCCTTTACCTTTGATTAAATGTGAAAGCAATGGATATTACAAAAAATTGAAGCAATATTATAATGTCTACTGTTTTAGCTTAAATGACTATTGTTAAAAGTGATCGAAGCTTTATCAAACTATAACAATAAATTAAATACGTAAGAATTATAGCAATTTAAAGTAGGTTCCAATGTAATTAATTTAGCCAATTGTAGAATAGGTGTTTGGAAGCTTTTACACGAGTGAAATATTGCCACTGTATTATATTCCGTCATTTTCGAGCAAACTTCATGTTATTCGCAATTATTTTTAGGTACCTAGATAAGTAGCAAATTTTATATACTTACCTACATCATTCAATGTAGACAACGTAGTACGGAAAATGTATTAACGTAATTGAGAACATGTTGAAGCTTGGAAATATACAGATTCAGTACAGGCTAATGTTACTAGAAGAATTTAATAACACGTTTAAAAAATACTCTTAAGGTAACATACTGAGTTTCTGGACTCCATTTTCGGCAGTTTCGCCACCAAGTATAGATTAATTACGTAAATATAAACGATTCAATTGAAAAAATTAATGTTACGATCTCATACCACTAAAACCTATAGTGTTAGTCATACGACAGCAGTAGTCTGTACTGAGCCTTACTATTACGCAGTTGGATTTTATAACTTTTTAATTTGGTTTTAGAACAATATTGTTTATTATACGAACGTGACCGATTGTTAACTGTGTATAGACAAGCGTAATAAAATTATTCATTAAACTGGCGTTTTGTTTTCGTTCCTAGAAATCATTGCTTTGAAAATATTGAACGAGTAGTAAATGCAATTCCTGATATGGCATTCGTTAATATCAATAACGTCGTCGTAGACTTGTTGTAACACAATTGTTGTCCTAATCTTATATAGTGTAATTAGGAGTATCTTGTCCTAATCTTATATAGTGTAAGTAGGAGTATCTTAATCTAAAGCCAGGATAATATACATACAGAATAGTAATGCTAAGACTAAACTTTGCTATTATATGCTATCTGCGCGTTCGCCTCATGTAGGTACTGATAGGTACCAATTATCAGTAATACGTAAGGATAGATAAACCGGTGTAATCAATTCGGACTTTAGTCTTGTAAGATACGCCACCCAATTGTGTGCACCTCTACTTATTTAAAATATATAATAGTACCAAGAAGATGTATGCAAAACAGACTAAAATTGTTGATGTAATCAAAATAAGTGACGGAATATCATACTCATTCGAAGTGACACCAAATATCAATGAAGATCTGTTAACAAATAGTATTGAAATAGAGCCAGTGTTCTATTCAATAACATGGCACGCTACTCAACACAAGTGTCGAAATTTGGATATTGCTCCCATACAATTAGCCAGAATTTTAAAGAAGAACAATAAAAATGTATTGTTACATTTATCGTGTCACTTACTGAGAAAAAGTTTTCTTAATCAATTAATGCTCTTGTTACGAAACGAAGGAATTTGTAATTTGTTTGTCATTTTAGGAGGTAAGATAATCCAGATAAATATATCATTCTCCTGTGTACCCACTTGTATGCATTAATTCAATATAATGTAATACCTCCCTAACCTATATTTCTTTTTCCAACTATGTTTGGTTGGACTTGAATTTTGTATCCATTTAAATTCAATTATATTTATTTTTACAGAAAAGTACAATGGTGATGCTACTGATTTTACCAGTACCCCTGAATTAATACGTTACATACGAGAAGAAACTGGTGGTTATTTTTGTATAGGAGTCGCCGCTTTCCCGAATAGTGAAAATAAGTTCAACCATCTTATAGAAAAGATAGATAGTGGAGCGGATTTTATTATTACTCAAGCGTGTTTTGATGTTGAAGTTTATGCCGATTTTTTAAAGAAGTGTGAGGCATCAAGGATTACAGTTCCAATTTTGGTAGGAATATTTCCTTTTCAAACAGAAAAAGAATTGACTGGTTTTATAAATCTGTGTAAAGTTAATGTAACAAAAAAAATTATGGATGACGTTAAAATAATGTCAGGTACTGAAATTATAATAAAACAAATGAATACTTTAAGAACAGCCTTGAAACTAAAACATTTTCATTGTTTCACTCTCGATAAACTGGAAAAGACGTTGGAATTAATTAAAAAACAAAGAGACAATTTATAGATGGGTTTTCAAATAAATTATTATAAAAATAATATTCTGTTTCATTTAACACTTTAAACAAGTATAATGTGATATGAGTATGATAAAGAATTATAATGTAACTGCCTAATGATAATTATGCAAATTAAGGCAGATGTATTAATATACAATCATCGAAATAATTTAAGATCATGAGAAATTGAATATAAAAAGTCTCACTAACAAAGGACCTTCCAATTTTTCATATTTTAGTTTCTTTCGGGTTCCTCCGATTCGTACATTACACCATTTGATTTGTATAGAAAAATCTAATATTTTTGTATATCAATCAATTTACATCACGTACTCAACATTGCACAAATATATTTTTCTATATTATCACAAAATGTAATTAACTAGTATCGTAACTGGTTTTATGAGATTATTAATATACTAATATGGTAATGTAAGAATATTTGAAGATTATATGTGGCTGTATAAATGATGTTATATACACTTTGTGCGGTAATGCAATAGAAGGCTAACAGTTATTGTCGTTGTCACTGTCAATTGCAAACCGGGACCTCTTTATCTATAGGTTACCTGAAACTGAATTATCCGATTACCTCAGTTATATTATAAGAAAGAATAACTAGTTATTTTCTCTTATAAGCTATTTTGGATTGATCTTTTTAATGCATTAACTATTCGGCTTCTATCGTTTTATCTATTTAGTGTTTTATAAGTTTCCAGTAAGTGTTATCTTGTTTTAAGTATTTGGTAATTCTTATAAGATAATCGATATTTTCACCGGTGCTTTTGATTTTAATATTAGTACAGGTTTAGCTTAAGTTATCCTTACGATAATATGCATTGTTAACTGTTGTTAGGTATAAATTGGTTTTTAATTAAAATCTGTTTGGTTTCATACAAATGCTGAATTTATTTCATTGGTCTAGTCTCAACACTGCTTGCTTCTTGTTTTAGGAGTAAAGATGTCATTTCCTGATAAAGCTCAAAGGAAAACTTGTTGGGATGCTAGAGATCGGTACTGGGAATGTTTAGATGACGAAAATATCAAAGATAGTGCGTTAATACCGAAAGTATGCGCACAACTTAGGCGAGCTTTCGAAAATTCTTGCCCTCCCAAGTGGGTCACTCACTTTGATAGAAAACGGGATTTCAATGTGTTTAAAGAGAAAATGCAAAAAGAGGGCTTTGAACCTATAAAAGACAAAGAATGATTTAAAACATGACATTAGTCTGATTTTCTTTTGTATATAAATATATGTGTACTTATAGTATTTAGTAAATCAGTTTAGTTAAATCTGGCTTTTTAGTTATCTTTTACCCTTTAACATATTTACAAATTCTGAAGCTTTTACAAGGTAAACAAACAATTGACTAATTTGTTAAGAAAAGTGAATAGTTGTTTAGAATGATGAATTTTTTCAGGTTCTGACACATGTATAATATGGATGAAGATATTCTGAAGATAAAAGTTAAGACATCTGCAGTGAACTTAAAATATGTACAGGTAATTGATACTTACTTTAGCTTTTATAACCAGTATCAGTATTTTATATAATATTCCGAAAATACTATGGAAACCCACAGATCAAATATAATATAACAACAAAAAGGTGATATTAGAGTAATTTTTAAACATTACTGTACTAACAGTGTCATTACTAATTGGTTTGATCATGCATGGATTTGTATGGACTATTTCTTTATCTTAAAGCAATATTCAGACATTTTTTCTTTTATGTTTAAGAAATACAATCGTATTTTCAGGAGCTGCTAAACAAAATTAAAGCAATGAAGAGTGACAAAAATCATGGTGACAAATTTGAAAGATATTGCACAGAGACATTAGACACATTATGGATTCATATGCAGACAGAATTTAAAGAATTTGAAGACCAGTTACTATGTTCAACATATTTCTATACAATATTATCTTTAACTGATGACAATGATTATTATTTGAAATACATTTTAGAGCATCTTGATCATGAACTAGATTTAAAAGAAAAAGGAAACAAAGTCAGTATAAATATGGCTAAAACCATTGGCCTAATGTATGGCATATTTCAATCAACATTGCTTTTAGAAAAATCAAAAAATATTATTTTAGAAGATATTTTGAGAAAAATATTTTCTTTAGTGACATTGTTAGGATATGAATATTCTCCATATACATTTATTGTATTCAAAGTAATGGCATTATTTAAGAAAGTACATGGTACAGAGTTACAACAAGTTATCTTTAATCGGGATTGTAATTTAAAACTTCTTAATGTCATTAATTGTAATTGGGAAAATCCTATTACCGGAGTCAGGGGTTTGAATAGAATCGTCTTTCATAATCTAATTACTGTTTTGAATGAGGATATGTACAATTTTGTACTTGAAGAATTAAATACCTTCTATTGGAACAAAGCTAAGTATTTAATGTTCTCAGAGATAATTGAACAATATAAAAGTGACATTAAAATTTTAACATGCAAATATAAGTTTATTATGGGGCTAACATACAGTTTAAATAAACCTGGATTGGTATCTGCTGGAGCAGATATGTATATGGCTGTTATAAAAAAAATCAACACAGAAGATGAATGGTGTACTGTATTCCTAAGCATGATCATGGAAATATTTAAAAGCTCATCAAGGCAAGCCATAGAAAATTTCATGAACTATTGGTGCCTGAATACATTGAGATTCTTTCCATCATTAGTAAAAATAATATTTAATGAAGTATATGATCTGAATTGTGCAGAGCATAAGTTATTCATCTGTTTGAGTTTATTGCAGCAAAGCCACAGATTGGGACTGCTTAAGAAACATATCAATTACAACCAGATAGAAGAAATGGTGTTGAATGGGATAGAACACACAGATGTACACATTCGGGCCCTGGCCTTTGATACTTTATGTACATCTCATGACAAATTTTTAAAAACACAAAATGGCTATGACATAATATTGGAATTTCTTAAAAACAATGTCAACTCTGACTGTTCCTTATTAAGAATTAAGATGATTAATAGCTTGCAAAAAACCCTTTTACAGCTGAATATGAAATTTATTAACAATACCCAGAACTGCAAAACTGGTCATTTTAAAGATTTACTCTCTTTTTGTAAAGAGTTACAAATATTTATTATAGAGTCACTCAATTTCAATGGTAACTATCAAAGAAAATCTGCAACTGTCCAAATTGCCAAAATATTGCTCAATTCTTTTACAGTCATTCTTAGAAAAAAACAAAAGCATGCAAGACATGAGAATACAGTGACATTTTTGGAATTACTAAAAAATCGTGACTGTTGGATTTTAGGAGAGAAACGTTTCATAATGACACTGATAGGTTTATTGAAAGTTCCATCAGATGATATTAGGGATCATGTTATGGAAATCTTACTTTGTAATTATTCTGATCAATTGTGTGAAAGTGATTTGATAATGCATTTGACTGAGGAAGCTTTATCTTGTATAAGAAGTAGATTTTTCTACCAAATCACATGTGGACAGACAATCTTTAAGTTGGTTGTTAACTTATTGATGATGAAAACTTGTACTAAGGGTCAGTTTAAAAAAGTGGAAGATGTTTTTGAATTTGCTTATGAGGTATTAAAATCTGAATGCTATTCAAAAATGGATATTGTTAAATCTATTATAGAAGGGAAACAACTCCATTCATATCTGAACATTTTGCTTAGTATTTTTGAAATATGCTTAGAAAAGTCACATAAACTGAATATTTCAATTGATATTATTACATCATTATTGGATATCTTAAAAAACATTTCCAATCATTTTGCTTGGGAGCAAGATGCTTCAGTTAGTTCTGACTTTTCTAAAATGAATGATATGGTACAGGATATGATATTTAACTCGGAACATAAAGTATGTTATCAGAATAACAAAACAAATATATCGGGTCTACATCAAATTGTTCTGAATTGCTTATGGCTGAATGTTAAGGTAAAAGTTTACTCCTAGTGCTTGCTGGTAGTAGATTGTACGGAAATATTAATAATTGCCTATTTTACAGACTTCATGTCAACTCTCTTCAGTTCTAATTAAATACTTCAACGATGACATCCATAGGGATGTTTGTGAAAAGTCTCTCCAAATAATTTGTCATGTTCTTGAGACTTCTAGACACAAAGGCGCTATAGAAGCTGGAGGAGCCGCTCTCGGTAACTATCTATGTATATCTATATAACTAAGACTATTCCTATAGCGGTAGTGGTATAGTGGTATCTAGGTAACTTAGTACAACTATATTAGAAATGTTAATTAGCTAAGTAAAGAACTAAAGAATTCAAATACTACAAATAAAATTTCATTAGAACGGTCCTTTGAAATCTTGACTTAATTGAAATAGTTTTGTTTGAGTAGATTTGCAGATATCATATATGTATGTATATATAGTGTATGTTGCTTCTATTTTTCTCCCCCTTGTGTTCTCTTATTATTAGGTATTTTTCCTATTCTTTTACAGGCCAAGCAATTCAGAAGCTGACATCCATATCAGAGGAATCTGTGATTTCAAAAGCACCTATGACATTGCTAAAAACTAAATTAAATGAATTAATATCAGAAACTAGCAACATGGCTTCTGTTACACGTCGAGGTGCAGGGCTTTCAATAATGATACATCAGATAGTTAGTAGTGATATGGCGCAAGGAAAGGTGAAGATGATTATAAAAAGTTTCATTTGTACATATAATTTTAACAACTTTTGTATTACTTTTTCATAACTTATAAATTTTTACAGCCACTATTTAATTTCTTCATGCAAGTGTTGTTGAAAACTTGCAACAAATTACCCGAAACTAGCAGTGACGAAAATGAATTGGCCACAGATAATGTAAAGGATCTACCAAAGGCCATTTACATACATTTTTTGACAAGAATTGTTTTAGACAGCAGTTTGGCTTCATATATGTTGTATTACTCCGCACAATTAGCTGAAATTGCCTTTGCAAATCTGACTAGTTCGTGTTGGCAAATAAGGTATGTTTTCCAGTGTTTAATTAAGCATAGAGCATTTTTTAAGTTCACTTTTATCAGAAACTAGCTGTGCTCTACGGTTCATCCGCATTAATTAGAGAACAATCTTTTAAAAAACTACTTTAAGAAGGTTATGCTATGTTTACTATAATAAATTACAAGCAATACACAAAAATAATTTATCAATTCGAATCCATAGTTCCTGAAATAAGTGTGTTCAATCAAAAAAACTCTTCAGCTTTATAATATTAGAATGGATTATGTAAAAATTCAATTAAAACTACCGCACAGTTTTCAGACTAGGTGACATTTGTATGTAATTATCTAATTATATATCCTACTCACAAAAAAAATTATGTGAGTAGGATATGTTGATTTGCTGTCTAGTTACCCTAGTGTAGGTTCTGCCTAGGTTAGTCTAGGTTAATTGGTGTGTGGAATTGTCCCCAAGTAATATTATCAATAATTATAGCTATTATTATTATTGTACTCATTTTAGCTATATTTTCGGTAGGCTTACTTGACATGGATATGTTATGTTGACTGTTTACATCTCCAATATGGAAAATATCTGGTTACAAAGACTACAAGAGAATTAATATAACCAATACCATACAAAAAGTCTGTACTTTTGTTGCAGGAATGCTGCACTTCAATTATATGGTTCACTGATACCTAAACTTATTGGGCAAAAAAAGATTTCAGGTGCTAGTGAAGAAGTAATGGCTACTGTTGCTGTAGATGAATTTCGCTCACATTCCTCAAAGTTATGGGACTATATGGTGGCACAGATAAAGAATACCACCGTATCATGTGATACTGTAAAAATACATAACAATGTAGTTCCCATAATAAGTATACTTGCAAACATGGCTCCTATGTATAGTTTCAATAAAAATCAAGATGTAGATGCAACATTATTATCAAGTCTCACATATCTACTAGGCAGTCCAATTTATGTAGTAAGGCGACTCACAGCAAAATGCATTTTAAATATATATCCCTTTAAAGTGATTTTACAACTTCTATTAAAAGTCACATGCAAAACTGAAAATGATTTACATGGCACACTTATATTGTTGAATGATTTTATTAACTTGTACAATGAAAATGAGGATTTCAAAGAAAGAAAAAATGAACTGAAATACAGATATCATAACATACTTGGTGTTGGAAATCATTCTTATGTATGCAGAGAAAGATATGAATACATATTTTCCGAATCCATAAATCGAACAGAATCAATAATAGAAGAAACCTTATCAGAGGTGAAAAAATATGGGAATAAGTATAGTCAAGGAATATATCTGTGGGCAAATTTCCATATACAAAGATTTGTACTAAATGCTCCATGGGATAAAATACCAGAAATTATGAGATTACTTGCTGACTTTAGTGATTTTGAAATACATTGTCAAGCATTGTATACAAGATTAAAAGAAGAAAAATACATTTCAGAAGAAATATTAGGAGAGCTTTCTAGTACCTTATATTTATTGGGATTCAAAAGAAAGTGTTCAGTTATATGGATGGTATTGTATGAATTATCACTTAAAACTGAGCTGCTTAGTGAATGTCTGGATACCTCATTGATACATAAACATTTAATAGAACACGAATTGTCTTATAGAATGAGGTACATGATTCCATTTGCAGTAAGAGTTTTCAAGATTAATGCCATCGAGCAATTATTATTATTGTCAACAATTGTCTTTAAATATTGTAGTCCTGAAGTTCCAGATGTAGACATGAGATTAATAGCAGCAATTGCTAATAATGAATTTGCTAGCAAATTTAATGATTTGTCAGATGAAATTAAGATTAATACAATAAAAGCAGCTATCATGTTCTTACAAGATGAGGATGAAGATATAAGATATTGTAGTGTACATTTTTATAGACTAGTCAGTAAGGAAAAATCTGCAACACACCCATATATTTGTTTGAGAAAAATATTGAATAAAAACTTTCTTGATTTGGTCATTGGGAACTCTTCAAAAATTAATTCAATAAGTGTTGATTTAAATAAACTAGTAAATTCTTTAACAATGTACAATGAGGATGAATATAATCCTTTTGCAAATGATTCTAAAAATATATATCTTGAACCAGAAGTATTAAAACACCTACTTGTTAATTTAAAAACTGATTAAAATTCAATGTATAGCTTTTTTGTGTAATCCACATTAATAATATTAACTAACTGAATGTGTTTTTTTACTAACCACTTGTCTTCGTTATCTAAAGCCCTATATTTCAGAAACTAGTACTGTATGGTTTTCAATTGAATACATTCTGATGAACCCAGGAATAAAGCTAATGAAATAGACAAATATTGATAAAATAATTTACTTATCTAAGTCATTCATCATAATAAAATTTTTGAGGATTTGAGGTGTCATCTATTTGAATGGAAACTATGTGACGACCAGGGACCATGACCAGTCCCAACACTCTTGGGTCTTCCATATCTCCATCACTGTTTTTGAGGTATTCTGAACAGGCTCCTGCAATATACAAGCAAACATGCTGTGAAATATAAAAAAACTAAAATGGGATTTAATTTAATATTGTAACAAGTATTTTTGAGGTAGAGAGAATTTTGCATTTAGGATATTTCAATATATTACACCAATGTACAATAGTGAATATAACATATAAAAAGGAAATATAATTGGCATACTAGTAAACTCATATTAGTGTTGGTTCAAATATAAAGTAATTGTGTGCTTTCTAAATTAGGTAATTACCTAATATAACATTTGCATCTCTGTCTGTACAGAGAAAAACTCCTATCAATACCCTTCCATCTGTCATTTCAATCCTGAAATTCATGTTAAGCCATTTCCGTAACTTTGCTTTCCCCTTTGCTTCCTCAATCACCTAAAAATAAAAATACAATAATTCATGAACTTAAACTCTGCTAAACCAGAAGATAGGACCAGTTTTTCGTTATGTAAAGCCACTTTAAGTGCAGAACCAACCTCTGTTAGGACTGTTGGAATAAGAACTTAAATGGCAGATAGTCCAATTAATATTACACTGTTACATTGTACACTGTTACATTGCATCTGTGTTCGAAACGGTCATTGATCTTATAAAGAAAAATGTAAAGATTAAAGACGAGAGACAGACTGATTTACATCCTATAATTATTATCATAAATTATACACGTACATCAGACCCTTAATTTCAGTTTATTGAAAGTACGTTAGTCTGTCTTACCTTTTCATTTTCCGGTGGTTTAACAGAAGATGTTTCATTAATCATTTTCAATGAGGGTAGGTATAACTTTATCAATACGTAAAAAAATACGGTTCTATGGTTTAGTGTATTATGACATAATGAGCTCAGTTTCACGTAATTCACTCAAATTACAATGAAATGGTTATTAAGTTCAACATTATAGTGTAGAACAATTTTTAGATTTCAACAAAATGAATGCAAACCAAATGTCAGTGTCAATAAAGTTGACAAGAAGTATCATTTATATTGTTTTAAAATCAAAAGAGTACAATATTGCAAACAAGCGATTCAGTATTCAGGTTCTTGACAGAGTCTTCTAAATTAGCTAGGGATTCATTCCATTTTTTCTACATTACATTTCTACATTTTTTATTTAGCTAATATTTGTAGTCATTATAAATAACTTATAATGTTTATTATTATAAATGGCTATATGACAATTAATCTAATATTTTCATAGAAATATTATACCAGAGCAGGGAAGCCATAGGCAGGCACTTTGTCTAATCACATGAAAAGAGCAACAGATAACCTCATTTGTTTTTTCTATTTTTTCGATGGACACATTTTAGGCTGGCTCCCGCTCTAGTATTATATGTCTATGGTATATAAACGTCAGTAAAGTTATGACAACTGACTGACAGTACCACCAGTACTGTCTACAGTGTATTACTTTACTCTTTGAGTACCACTATTAACTAACTTAACCTATAATAAACGTAAAAGGAGCATTCTGCAGATTCTGTCTCGTAATGAAGCGTAAATTAAATACAAAAAATATTACGCCGTTAGGCAGAGAAGATATATTTATGAAAGTGTTTAAATATTACAAATGTAATAAACACAAGCCTATTTACGATAATGTAATATCAATCGAACGTAACACTTGTACGGATGAGGTATGGTTTTGTATTACTTGTTTGAATATATTTTCTATAAAAATATATTTCCAATTTCAGTTTTATTTTAATAATTCAGTTGATAGATAGACAGACGGACGATACTACCCTGAGCCAAATAGATGATGCAAGAGTAGAGTTTCTTGGGTTGCACAGGGTAAGAGAATGGAGGGGATATACTTTTCATAAACATCCTGGATTGATTTTGGTAAAGAATCCTTTCACCAATTTGGGTCAGAGATATTGGATTCGACAATGTTTGCAAGAATATCCGAAGATACCTAATAAAAGGAACATTGATATAGAAATGGACCTGAATGACTGGTGGCAAGAATGTTTTCAAGATGGCCAGTTAAATCGCAAGCTGCAGAAAAAGTTACGATGGACAACATTGGGCTACCACCACAACTGGGACAGTAAAGTAAAATGTTAATATTCTGGTCTTAAAAATAAATTTAAAGAATATTTTAATTCAATGTACATTATATGTATACCTACATATTTCTTTTATCTCAAAAGTTATCAATTATCTCTATTATCAAATGTCTAGATAAGCTGTATAGTAATATGTTATTTGAAACAATAATTTTTTTTTATCAGGTATTCATAATTTAATTTGAAAAAACTTTTGTATTTGTAAGTTTGTTCATACTACTTAAATTTGTGCCACTTTATACAATATTAATGAGTTATTTATATTTAAATAGTTTTTATTTAATTTTTAAGTAAATAATGAATAATATAATCTCAAGGCATAATGTATATCTTTCCAGGTTTACTGTGAAAATAATAAGACCCAATTCCCTAAGGACTTGGCAGAACTGTGTGATGTGGTGGCAGCATACCTCAGCTACAAAAACTTTAGAGCCGAAGCAGCCATAGTGAACTATTATCACATGGGATCTACATTATCGGCTCATACTGATCATTCTGAGGTTAATCTGGAAGCACCACTGATCTCTTTTAGGTTTGTCTTGCGTTTTATTATTAGTCATATGTTATAAGACAAGGCTGTAATTATGACGCCTCGATAAAGAATGATATATGAGAGGAAAAGTGGCTATGCCTATATCATAGTTATATTGGCACCACTAATCACAATCCATACCACCATACCAGGAAATCATAACTTATTCCATTTATGTGATTAAACATATTTTGTTTGTTGACATTAATGAAACTTCTCTGTAGCATTGATCTTATTGCAGACAGTATACAAGTTTTTAGTATTATGAGTGAGTATATAAGATATTTTTGGGCCATTTCTATTGTTGTAATTCGCCACTAGATGAGGCTGCAGCTTATCTGTTCTAACTGTTTAAATGAATATCGGCCATCATACATATATTACAGAAAATATGATCGCAATATTGTAACTTGCCACTAGATGGCGCTGTAGTTTAAGTTTGTATGAAAATTTTTGAAGTTAAGAAATATAAAAAATTGTATAGATAGAGGCTTATAGTTGGAAATAAAAATTCTCTGTGGGATTATATGGGAGAATAGATTAATAGTTAGATTGGGATTGATTTCAATATTATCGAAAATATATTTCACGATTACTAATTCCGGAAAGGCATAAGGCGACGTGATGGTGCGCTCAGTCTGGTATCCGTTTTTGTTCGTCAGTCGCCAAAATTGCAAAACGACAATGTCACACTCACACTACGACACACAGAGGTTTGCATGTACACAAGCGGGTTCGCGCCTCTGTGTTGCACCTAATTAAATATGCGCCGGCCCTTATACAGGTATATAATAATTCAAACTATTCTTACTTATGATGTTAATGATGCTATTCTTTTCAATTACAGCTTTGGTCAGTCTGCAATATTTTTATTAGGAGGACATGACAAGACTACAAAACCTTCGGCAATTTTACTAGATAGTGGAGATATTGTAGTTATGTCTAAAGAGGCTAGACTGTGCTACCATGCAGTACCAAAAATTTTACCTGCACTTTCAAAGCCATGGAACCAAAGTGACTTTGAGCTCATTTCATCCACTAGTATCAGCCTTAAATATCCTGATGATAAAAATCAGATATCACTTATAAATAGAAATGCTGACAACAAAGAATGGAGTGATTTCAGTAACTATATAGAAGATTCCAGAATAAATATAAATGTGAGACAGGTGTTAAATGAAAATCAAAATAGTTTAAATGATTTAAGTTTTGATGACTCTTGATATTACTTCAATATTTTACTTTTCTTACATGAATTTGATTTTGTACAGAATTATCACAATAAACAACTATGTATTAACAATCACATTGTATTTCTATATTATGATAACCATATATTTACAATTATGTTCAGACATTATAGACTTGCAGAAATCCTATTTAGGAACCATTAACAATTGAATGTAATTTGTAAAATGTAAATTGAAACAAACCTTTTATATACACTATGTATTATGATTTTGCCTTCTGGACAAACAAAGCAATACAAAATTATTGATTTATCTTACATTACATTTCTTGATATTATTTTAACGTCTTATGTCATTATTGGAGTCTTAAATGGTTGCTGCAGCAGTGGTTGTTCGGTTATCACTGAAATAAGAAAGGAAATGAAAAATCAGTCCTGGTTTGTTTTTTAAGTGGTATTGATATTAATCGGAATTATGTCCAGATGACTTCATTGGGAATCTAATATTAGATCAGCAACACTGTGAAGATGCAAAAATATTGACTAAGTATGTATATCAATCAGCTATAAATCTGAATTTTGAGGGTATGTTATTGCACTTTTTAATAACTTATTACAGAAAAGTGGTGAATTATTTTATTGGAGACCCATCTAGAACTTTTATGTTTTTAAATGATTTTATATGATTGATAAAGTTGCACTGTCTAAAAATGGATGGCGTTAATGCGTCTAATTTTGCAGTGAGTTCTATAACTACGAAGATTTAAAAAAATCTCAATCACAGTTATTCTTTGTAGGGATAGACAGAGTTTAAAAATTTCCGCGGCCTACGGACTTGACATTACTAAATAAATGCTTGTCTATTAGGTCTACCTCTTCTAAATCTACCATTTACAGTTCGGCTTATATATATAAATATTATTATGTATGGTATGCAGTGTGGTGTATGGTGGTTATGTGTTACGTTTAACAACACTTTTACCGTGTCCATCAGATTCAGTAGCAAAACTGTGGGTGCTTGTTTGGTGATCGCACAGGCCCCAGAAACACTTTTTGGAGGTCGGCGGGTGTCATACCGACTCCATTTAAATCTTGAGTGATACTGCGGCGTGCGGGGACCAATAA
>DWGJ01000135.1:0-43177 GCA_018246895.1 Aspitha aspitha aspitha | reverse complement strand
GTAACAATTACCTTAAATGCCATTAAATAAGGAAGCATTTGACAATTAAAAATTATGTCAATTTCCTGCCAACAGATGGCGCTGTACGTAACGGAATTTGCTTACCGAGTTCGAAATTTGAAATTTAAGGCAGTCGCACACTCAAACAACTCCTATAATGCTTTCTCGACTTAATACAGAAATACTTATTTCTCTTATCACAATTATGTTTTTATATAGCAATTCAATTATATATATATTTATCTTTGATATTAAAGGAGTTGAATTGACGCAGTGTGCGACCAGCCGGTGAAAACACGGAAATTACTGGGTAATGTGTTACAAAATCACTCTATACAATGTTTTAAAATACAATTACCTTTATATACAAGCACCGGGCGTAGATATCGTTAGTATAACGTAACGTGGCGTTAAGTCCTGCGCGAGAGGCAATTCCAGGGTACGTAAGCAGTGTTTGAGCCATTCTCAACCCCCCCCTTTCGTCCCTTGTCGGAGAAAGTAAACAAAATCGTACCCCTCTGAAGCTATGCATACGTAAACTTTGTTATATGTTTAAATTAAACCTGACGAATTTTGCAAAAAATAATAATCAGGGAAAATAAAGAAATATCTACCCCCTACCCCCCGCTACCCTCCGGCTCTTAAGTCATCAAAAATGAGCAAAACAAAGCCATACCGCAACAGGCTAATTTTATTCAAATTTTTTGTTATTTAAAAGAGTGCTGGGAGTTTTTTTTCGCCGGCTTTTTTCTCCCGGTCTACTATAGCCCGAGAGGCGCACAAAGCAGACGTACGACGACTAAAACATGACCTTCATTGACTGTATGTATATACCGCATAATGAATAAAAGAATTTCCCTCGCTACTGACGTAACACTCAAACGACCCTTAAGTTAACTTTAAATCTACATTCCATTAATCAATTCGGCTACATAATACCCTTACATCGGTCCTTACGATACAAACCAGCATAATATCGAATCGCCTTCAAATGTAAGACCCCGACTAAGCTAGAGGTAGGCGGTTCGATTCCCAGTCAGCACAAACGTTGTATGTATAATAAAAATATCTATAGTATGCATGTAGTTTCAGATAGCTAGTAAAAAAAATAGTAACGATTGCTAGGGAAAAATCCATGCCTACTCTGATTCATGATAACAGTAAAAAAAATAATTAAACAATACACTTGTTTGGTATATAAAATAGCTATGTATATTAAATATATTAACAAAACAAAAATATATCCGACTCGTACGCTTATCAGGAATTATATAGAGAAAATATTTTATTGTCTGTATGTGTATAGGAAGAATAGCTTTAATTTATCTGTATTGAAAAAAAATACAATGACAAATGAGATTTTTTGAATATAATATACATAGAATGGGGGAATCATAGACAAGCTTTTGAGTGCGAGTATCCGATAAATAATAAGAAAGGGAAGATGAGAGATCTATACTTATCTTTGTCTAATCAGAGCAAACGAAGAGACAGATATGTGGCCTTAGTTCCTTTCTCTTTTATCCGATGGACACATTTTAGGCTGTCTCCCCAGATCTAGTATAATCACTGAGATCAAAACGCGCGACAGACAGACTGACTAATGACCGTATTGGAGGTTTACATACTGTACGAATATTATATTTATAATTAAACATTTAAGCATCACTCGCTGTAACGGTGAAGGAAAACATCGTGAGGAAACCTGCACACCTTAATGATGTTATAAAGTATATATTTTCTGAGGTGTGTGAAGTCTACCAATCCGCACTCGGCCCGCGTGGTATACTACGGCCTAAATCCCTCTCACTATGAGAGTAGACCCGGTCCAGCATTGGACCATAAAAAAACTGTCACTAATATACATTTTTTATTTATTAAACTCAGTGGCCTAATATGAAACTCATTAATTGCAATAATTTATTTTCATATTGCTAATATGGAATTGTACGAGTATGTAGGTGTGCATATATAGTGTTGGAGTTGTTTGAACTGATAACTTATATGCAGCGTTATTTAAAAAATATTGTCTTAAATGTTTCTTTAAGGAGTTTAAACGGCTGTTAAACGGTATTAAATGGCGGTTTGAAACCAATTTAAACGTCACATGAAATCTATACTTAATATGGTAAAGCTGAAGAATTGTTTTGGTTGAACGCGCTAATCTCAGGAACAACTGGTTCGAATTGAACAATTATTGTTGTGTTGAATAGTCCATTTATCGAGGAGCTCTATAGGCTATAAAACATCACGCTATGACTAATAGGAGTGGAGCAGCAATAACAAATGTTACGAGAACGGGAAAATATTGATTTTCACGCTGACCAAGCCGCGGGCACAGGTATTAAATAAATACACAGTTTCAAACCGCCGTTTAAACCCTGTAGCGTAGTTTTAAACCCCAATATACCTTTGACAGTAAAGTCCGTATAGAACAGTGTATCCGTTCCGGGCCTAGCTGTCGAGGCCGTAGTGTTTCCTCTTTATCCGGGCGTAGGGTCCTATATCCGGGTCCATCACGAAGTCGTACAGGACACTCGACCAGCTGCTGTGTTGCGGCAAATCGTTGTAGAACTCTGGCGCGATCCTTTTCACCTGAAACGAGGACGCTGATATATAGCTGCTTTTCATGAATACTCACACAAATCAAAATAAAAAATATATAAAAAATAAATAAATAAATAAATGACGGGATCCTATTGGTTCTCAATAAACACATTCCTCGCTACCCATCCTCGATCTGGTGGAAACGCACCCTACAGGCTCAGGGTCTATATTGGTGTCTTTATTAACAATCTTCTATGGCTCCGTATCATAAATTATCGTGGGATATGATCGGGCGTGGAGAATATATATATATCGCCGTTTGCACGCGAAGGGAGGTCACAGAAAAATTCCGTTTATGGATGTGAATTTTTTTACAATTGAGCAATATTTTAATAAACAAAATGACTGTATTTATGCTGAAAGCTCTAAAGAAGCTTCCCAATTAGTCAACAGAGTACAACGTGGGCATTATCCGACTTCAGTGAGGGTTTGGTGAGGTGTTAGCTATGAAGGAGTGACTGAACCATATTTTTGTGAAAAAGGTATCAAAACATCGGCACAAGTGTATCGAGATACCACTCTTAAGAAGTTAGTTAAGCCCCTTAACAACACCATATTTAATAACCAAGAATGGTCCTGTCAACAAGACTCGGCACCGGGTCATAAAGCTCGATTCATCCAATCTTGGTTAGTAACGAACGTTCCGGACTTCATCAGAACTGAAGACTGGCCGTCATCTAGTCCCGATCTTAATCCACTGGATTATGATTTATGGTCAGTTTTAGAGAGTAAGGCTTGCTCTAAATGCCATGATAATTTGGAGTCCCTAAAACAATCCATGCGATTGCCAGTGAAGAATTTTCCCACAGAAAGAGTGCGTGCTTTTATTGATAACTGGCCTCAACGTTTAAAGGCCTGTATTGCAGCCAATGGAAACTACTTCGAATAAGCTGTATATATTTTTAATGGTTTTATATTAATGTATTAAACTAACACTCTGTAATTGTAACAAATGTTACGTACAATAAAAAAAAATGTTTTTCTTTGTAACAATATTTATGGCAAGACTATGTAATAAAATAAAGTAAAAAGCTTTAGTGGGCAAAATGTTTACTGGCCTTGGAATCCCGAGGATTATCACTTTTTTAGTGAAACATTTAGTGAAAATTCTTGCAACTTGCTTCTTTAGGATTATCACATTTAGTGAAAATTCTTGCAACCTTCTCTATCTCTAGGTCTTATAATTTTCATGTATGACTCTTAAAATAAAATGTTCCGCAAACTTTCAATACTGGTACAATGAAAGTGTCGGTTATTATCTTTTGTTACTGGTTTAAAAGATTGTAAATGACACAGTTTCGTCTTTTACCCCTGCGTTTAATCAATTAATGTTACCATTCGTCAGGTGTTTGATCTCCTCATTTTGTTCTAGGTACTCTCTGCCTCCGGGACGTGTATATGGTGGTGCCAGAGGCGGTGGAGCGAGGATCCAAGGTGGTGATGAAGTGCATGTATGACCTGGAGAGGGAGGAGCTGTACCAGGTGAAGTGGTACCGCGGTGACCGGGAGTTCTGCAGATACGCCCCCAGAGACGTCCCGCCATTTAGACTTTTCCCTATAAAAGGGATTGATGTCGTTGTAAGTAACTCTCGAACCCATTTTATTCTACGTGTATACTTTTAAACAAATGAAGTACAATATTGTAGTTGGATTTGTACTTTTATAAACAGCATTTTCAGCGTACTCAGAATTGCTGTATATCGTTAAATTATTATTTTGTTTGGATTTACTTTTTGTGTTACATTGATGTTATCACGCTTTTTTATTTTAACTAGCGAAGAGATGTGTGATTATACACAGTACAGGATGTCCTACAGGAAGGTCACTACGATGTGCGTACGGTTTGATATAATAAAGTTTGACGACCTTGTAAATAAAGAGGAATATCATATTCTCATCGCATCTGTCCTTGTAAGTGTATTAATATCCGGTCCCATATGTCGGGAGTGACTATGGAATGAAGTCGAACGTTACAAATTGTTTACTTCATAACGTTCAAGTATGTAGGTACCTACCTGTGTCTGGCATTCCACGTGCCATCAATCTTTGTAACGATTCTTTGATGCTATTATATATTCCCTGCCTGACAGATCGGAAAAAATCTTACTCTGCTATCAAATTTGTAAAACAATAAATAGTATGACAAATTCATTATCGAGTCAGAGACGCTTTGGTATTGGATACTTATATTTTGTACTAACTCTTCGTTTACAAGGAGCTCTAAGTAATTCTCTTTCTTACTTATGTATATACATATACCCAGACACATAACAGGTATTCATGAGCATCATATAAATATTTTGTCTGGATAGGAATCGAATCTACATTATTCGAAAAATATAATATTTCCAGTCTGTTCTATCTCGAGACGGGAGCATGGAACTGTTAAAATACTGACTAGTATAATAACTTCTTTTCTATAAAAATGTTTACAGTTTCTTTACTAGGCTTTCACTGTTCATATTTAAGATATTTATGAAAACAGTACTCCTCTTTGTGTCGGTGACAGCTAGGCGAGTACATAAGTAGGTAAATACGTTAATTGAGCGTAGAAAAAAAATCTTAGCTCACTGGATATTCCTTACCTGTGGGTGTTTTATAAAATAGGCTAAGTAAGACATTGTCCATTATGTCGCAGCGCTGAGAGCGCTTTTCTTGCTCGTAATCATCTAACATACAACACTTGTCACGTACGTTTCGTGGGTTGTGTTCTGTCTGTTTCTCCTAAAATTTAATTATCCGCCGTATTCATTAACGAGTAAAACACGTTCATAACGATAATTAAAGTTAATGCGTTGTGTTGCCATTCTGTTGTTATTATGCTTGGGTTACTGGAGCAAAAAGTTGAGGCTTTCATCTAAAATTTCTTTAGGCACCACTTGAAGTCTACTAGAACTCTTTTCGAATGGACGTCAGTTTCAGCTAAAATTATTCTTGAATCTAGTGTCAATGTTTATAAAAAAAATATCCATACAAAAAGATTTTGTAGTAGAAAATCGACGGCCGTTTTTGATTTGTCTGAATGGCGAAATAGAACAAAGGGCGGGAATGTTTTTAAATTCGGAAGTCCGAAGCATTTCGATGTGATGAAAAACTTAAACGTCAAACGTATTATTCAAAACATATTAGAAAGTAGCTTTGGAATTGGTACTAAGTAAAAGGTAACAGCCGAATCTGAAAAAAATCTTAAAATAATAGTTTTTTTTTAATAGCTACGAGTATCTAATTATGATATTATTATCTTTGTCTACGTACAAAAATTACACGCATAATTTTATTTTCATCACCGATGTAATTAATAATTTCCTCCATTGTTTATAGTTTTGTCTTCATGTGTTATAACGATATTTTCCATAATCTCTCAGACTTTGAACATTCTACGTTTGTACATACATATAATAGTATATAGATAGAACGGTACTTTATTAAATATTAATAGGAAATTCTTTTCAAAACTGTATCGACTTGCGAACAATTTTTGTACAAAGATAATTGTGTTCTAACTTCTGACACGGGTAAACGAAGTCAAAAGTAGAGTTTCCGTAATTCGACAGGACTTTTAAATATAGTTATAATATTCTGCTAGAAATTTTAGTTTGAAACTGTTATATTGCTCATTACTGTGCCTTTCAAACGTATAAAGGTGATGATGTGTTTTACACTACAATACAATGTCAAAATAATGTGCTCTTATAATGCACTATGGGAGAAGATTCAGTCCAGCAGTGGACTAATAAAAGGTAAAAAGGTTGGAAAAAAATAAAGCATTAATTATTTACATATGATACCCACTGAACAGCATTAGCATAGAGAGAAGAATTAATAAAAGAGAGGAACAGACAAAAATACAAATCTAATAAGGAGTCTAAATGAATAATACTAATTGAAGACAATAATAAAGGACGCGGTGATTCTGAAAACCGTTTGATGTTCCTTTACAACCGATAACGTTTATATTACCTATTTCTCTTTCATAATACTACTGCAAACAAATAATTTTGTTTCCACGACTAGGATTGACTAACAATAGAATTTCATTTCTCTTTATTCCTATTCACATATATGGTTTTTTGGTTTGAGTAATTGTTCTATATGTATACTAACTATATTACTGGAGAAACATAGCCTATTACTAATGACCAGAGTTAGCCTAGTTGTATAGAATATACCTACTTCCTTCTGTAGACATTTTCTACTATCGCCATCCGTGGTACGCAATTCTACCATTACGCATTTTGTAACTTTTTTTATATTAGAAATAAGCTAAAGCTTTACAAAGGTTAAGGAAAACATCAAATATGTAGCTTAAAGTAGCATCTCTTCTTTCTTTATCAATCATCGATCGATTTATTAATCATCGATTTCTTGTTTTATTAATAATCAAATCTTAGAGCTTATGTAAATGATTAAACAGCTAACAGGAAAAGACGGGAGTTGCCTTTGAACGTCATTTGGGAACCTTTTTTGCTTGTTACCAAAAATATCATCCAGCCAATCTCACAATGTTCGTATCGTCTGTGTCAAGTGCGAAAGAAACCTAGAAATGGGTTTTGAAACGGTACCTAAGTGTAGGAATCGGTTTGGAAAGAGTATCTGCTATAAATAAATTGAATGTCGGAGTCTGGAATGTGAGTCGTCTCGACAGAGGCCCCACGTACTCGTATCTTTCGCTTTGCTCAGCTATTTCAGCGCCCGTCAAAGTTACCTGGCGTTAATTATTTCTCTTTTTAGTACCTTTTTAATCTTCCTTATTCAAAATTCTTCAGTTCACAGCTGTATTTAGAAATGCTAGTCCGTATAGTTCAGAGTTCAAAAGCTTTATTTTTCAGTTCAGTTTAACAAATCACAAAGTATAATAATCAAGATTTCGTAATATCATAATCAAAAGTTTAGAATGATTTTTTGCTAAAAAAATTATGAATGATAAAAAAAACCAATCGATTCATATCATAAATCTTATTAGAATGAATCATTCATTCAACATTAATAATTTCTGAGCACCCATTCAGACTCACATCATACATCGAAAGTGTACGTGCTCATTGCAAAATGAGTTTGTGTACATGCGTCGATTGTTTACTCGGTATTACTTTCATAATATACTAGCCAGGGCGACGCACTCTCGCTTCGAACAGGTGAAATTTATTAATGAACGCTACATTTAGATTTAAAAAGTACCAACTGCTTTTTTACTTGTCAGTGCCTCTTTTTAGTAAGGTGTATCCATAGCGTATACTACTATACGATACCCATAAAGAGATCGAAGCCAAACGCTACCATATTATATAAAAATAAACTTAGCATACATTTTTTCTAGATATAACACGTTCCAGGTTCCAGCTTTGTTTCGGAACTGATTAAATAGTGAGACGTTGTATTCTGAAAACTTTTGTTATTTGCGAGGAAAGTAGGATGTAGTTTAACTGTGTAGTCAATTTGGAAAGCACGACAGTAACAGAAAATATTTATTACGCCTATTTTACGTTGTTTATATTGTTTAAAGTAACCTATATTAGCACTTAAATAAAGGCAAAGACGTAAAAAATTCGCACTGACCGATTGTCGCATTTCTTAAGATCTGACTGATTTTCAGTGGGGTTTACATAACATCCATAATTTCTCCAAACCAGAAATGTTGTATATCTAGAAGGTTGGTAAACGGTAATTTAAAAATAGTTGAGAATTTTCTGTAAAATAGTTTTAAAGTTATTGCTCACCATTAAAAGATGCAGAGAGTCCTAAGCTATTTTTATTCAACGCTATGATATCTGTTTCATAATCTGGAGTACATCTCTTCAGATATTTATGTAGAGAAAAATTATCAATGTTTGAGCGCCGGCTTTGATCTTTCAGACGCTTCTAATGATATTCAGGGGCCGAGAGTGCTCGGTTCTGGTTTGATCCTTACAGTGAAATATTGTACAATAGCGCTGTATTCATGTATTGGTGTGCAGACACAAAATCAATTCTGGTTTCTTCTATTTTCAGCGGGAAATGACTGTTTAATTCTTGGCGAGCCGTGAAAATATTAGATGAGCGCCAACATTAATATATTACGAGATTGTGTCATGGGTAGGTATGTCATTTTGTACGCCTCAGTTAAATTACAGGGGAACCACGCCAGGGCACCATGAATATTCACAACGATACTATATACGCGTATAATTGAGTTCTTTCTGTCAATGCTCATTTGAAAGTTTACAGAAAAATAGTGGATGTTGTTTAAATTTCTAATCGTAAAAATGATTACATATGTATTAGAAGCAGTAATTTTACGGATAGGCAAGAAGAGTAAAACAATATAATATGCATAAAATTTAGTATTTTTCTAAATATTACACCGATATAGTAGAGTACATTTAACACAAACTTTGTTATATGTAGGTTTAAATATGTAGTATGGGGCATTTGCGAGTAGTCAATTTGAATAGGCATTTCTTTTAAATTTCAGCATTTACATAATTATACTACGTGATTTGTTGGGGATATTTGTACATATACATATATAGAGCGAGTACCAGGATGTATAGAATATGTATTATGGTCTTTAATTTTATTTTAGCGAATAAATAAATACGAAATCTTTCATTAATTATTTACTTACTTTTTATTGCTATGAATATTGATTTTATTGATAAAGATTGATGTAAAGATATTATGTTTTGGTTTATGTACGTGACTGAAACGTAAATAAGTTTTTCTTCAAATTATAATCTTGTGACGCTTGTGTTGTACAGTGTTGGTAACTTTTTTCGCTCACAATATATTACTTAACTATGACTTTAATGTTGCTTAGTACCAGCTAAGCGGGGAACTCTGTTAACATAAAAAAAAGAAATAACTACTTTACGTTTTGCTTTATTCCCAAGACTCTTGTGGTTTGCTTTTGTTCTCATAAGCCATTGTTAGTTATGGGTCATTGACATTCTAAATGTAAGTTGATTTTAGAGACTTTTACCGACAAGCTTTTAAAATAACCACTTACTTGGAATCAGTCCAGACGAAATTGATATACATACATTATAGACGCATGGCAGGTTTGTTAGGACAAAAATATTTGGTATTCGGTGCTTTTTGTCTACCGCATTAGGGACCTACGCCAGGTCCGTGGTCTGGTGGTTAGAGAATTGCTGAACCGGAGGTCGTGGGTTCGAACCTCGACCGACACAAACATTAGCGCGACGAGCACATTTGTTTGTTCTGTATCTAGCTATATTAAAAATGTTTCTATTGTGTATCGGAAATCGTCTTTACAGCAAATGCCAGTAATACGATTATAGATGCTAATTAAATCGTTCGATGTACAAAAACCAAACAGCTAATGAGCCTTATAACGAGCATTGCATGTTTAAGCCGTAAATACGATTAGTAGCAGTTTCGTAAAGCGAGCGCGGAAAGCAATATAGGTGACTATAAAAGTTTCTGCGGTGAGTTTGTAGCTTACTCAGGCGCTTTGACGAAGAAAACAAGCTGTTTCGTGCGAAACGGAAAATTGGTCGCCGGAAAGAGCTTGGCTTTTGAAATATTTACCCTAACTTGCACGTGAATGTGTGCCATACAATTTGGAATTAAATTGGTTAATGTTATATGCAGTTTAATGGTAATACTAATATCGACAGACGAATTCACTCCTAAGCATTTCGTGCTGTGATTGATATTGAAAATTGTAATGTATTTTTTTGGGTCTAGACAAAAAAATACTCTTACTTTTAATGTAGGTGAATGACCTTTTAGTTTAATGGTTTGGTTCCCTGAATGTCAAACCGGAGCCCCTGGGTTCGATTCTCACCCAGGACAAACATTCGTTTGATGAGCACATTTTCCTTTTTGCATTTGCATGCTTGCGCAATGTTATAGATTTTTTCTTTTAATGCTGGTTGTCGTTTCTATTTTCAAAAACATCATTGGTTCAATTAGGTTTGTAGTAAATTTAATTTAAATCGTAGGTGCTGTTATCCAAACGTCTAGTGAGCCGTAACTATGTACTATCTAATAGGGCGGTACACGAGAATATTATTGATGGAAGACGGTTGACTTAATACTGTTGAGTTCGTGCATCTCGATGATAGTACAAGAGTATTTCTTTCTGATATTACGATACTAGTACTAGACGATATTATTGGAAGTTTGCAAGGCATTAGCATATATTCTGATCGATTTGAATGAAGAACGAAATAGCAGTGATACGGATACCGTGAGAAAGGACGAGTTTTAAAATTGATTTAAAATAGGTAATTAAAATGTAGGTAAGTACATCTATAGCATGTTTTACATTAATCGTATATACATTAAAAATAATCGGTTAAATGTTTATCAGAACATTAATCCAAATGTACATACATATTTGTTCCGCTTAGCTAAATAGCAACCCTGGAAGGTATGAAACTTTTGCGGCAAGGGTCTAGCCACTAACTCCGCAAACTTGTTTCACACAAGGCAAAAAAGATAAGCGAGCAGCATTTACTCGCTTAAGAAATGACTAATATTATGATATTGAAAAATGACTGGTCCAATACATGAAAAGCGGCGCAATCGTTTAAAAAGTTGATTATTACAATTGTCTTAATTTTCGATGTCAATGATATTTGTGCGATAAACTAAATCAATAAATCAATTTGGACTAAAGGTTAAACTCTTAACTTTACATTCCTTATTACATTATATTCTAGCCCAATCTATCGTGTACATAAACCCAATATTACGAAATTTAAACTTTTATTATAAAGATCACAAACAGTATGTCGTTATGAAATATTAACAATTGGAACTAGTCTGCTCAACATTACCTGCTTTTTCATTTGGCTTAGACGAATCTGACACGTATTACATAGAATAAATAAATTATCGTTTATGTCTAGTCACTATTATCTTATGAGATACGTACCTTAAGCAAGCAATCATACGCGGTCCGTTGGTGTAATGAGGTTAGTAGGTTGTATGAGTAGTACAATTTACCTTCGACAGTAGAAGGACCAAGGTTGCATCTATTTGCTATATATCTATGTTATTTGCGTTGATAAAGTTTACTTCAAGGTAGCAGAAATTCCTGTTTGCTTCCGGAAATAACACTAAACCTATTTCTGTTGCCAAGCAATATTGCACGCACCCCGACAGCTAACAAACTCGATACATATTTGTAAATGTCTAAATACACACTCACATAGAGACACACCTATTTTCCATTGGGGTAGGCAGCGACAAATTACGGTCTTAAAAAATTTCGTTCGCTTCTTTTCTATATTCTATTATGTTTAATTTTCGGCGTCGTTTCTTTAAATAGCTACCGTAATTTCATAAAGAAAGCAGGGTTACGTACTTAGAGTACTCATTATTTAAAGCCGCAGGCTTTCAGGCCGATGAACTTGTTATATTTCGTAAACAGTCACAGCTGTCAAAAAAGGAGTTGCAAACAATTACAGTTCTATTACGTCGGGGATGATTTAAATAACTTTGTAACATCACCCTTAACCAACATACACGATATTGTCAAACTTTTAATGACTGTAATACGACGCTTAAGTTAAATTTTCCATACGATGCGACGTCACTAACATACGCTGATATTTACCACGAGGCTAAGAAATGAACATTACACAATGTTGGGAAAACATGTTTTTTGTTTTACTTTTCTGTTAAACACAGAAGTAAAGCTCGGATTGTTTTTTCCTTATGAGATACCCACTTAGATATACCTACATATATTATGCTTAATCCGTATTTTAAGCAACCCTCTTCACTTCATAGCTCCAATTAATTGGGGGCAACCTTTGCTTTTATTGGCAGCGGTTGTCTCAATTCTTATCTATTGGGTATCGTTACTGCATCATCTACCTCATCTCAGCTCACCATCATTTTATTACAAAGTTTCTTTCATGTAATAGTATGTGCCGTGGTATTTCGCGATTATCCCCAAATGCTAAAGTGAATTTGATCTGACGCACTAGATAATGAACCAGCCGGATTTACCGTAAAATGAATGAAAAGAGTATAACAATAAAACCACACAGAAATTTTGTTTAAGACTTATTATTTAAGATATACATTTATGTAATAATTTGACTAAGCAAACAATGTCAATAAATAAAAAATGTTAAAACATCATAGAGTGTGTTATAAAAAACATTTTTTGATCGGAAAATAGCTAAAAGTGTTATTTGAACATACCGTTTATTGAACCATTGAATTGTACACGGAAATGATTTGTCACGTTTTCTTGTCGCTGGTCAGTAGGTACTGTAGTGAATATAATGTAATAAGATTTTCTTTAAATTAGGTGTTCGCTTTGCTTACTTAAAAATACTGATGTTAATCTTAAGTTTTATAAATCGTAATTTCATGAAATTCATGTGGGTTTCGCTTTTGAAGCGTTGTCAAGCGTTAAGCAAGCTTATGTCGAGTTAGCGTACCTATTTAGATGGATACCGGCAATACCTTAGCAGGCACGTTCCGTAACCAAGTTACAGGAAACTTTAAAGCGGCTTAAAAAGTTACACCTTGTTAAACAGTGTTTGTAAACTGCCACTGGCTATGCCGCATTTTCTTGTTTGGACGGATAAAAAGAAATTGTTAAATATATTTTATTCATTTCCATACGTGTAATGAGAATTAAGGTACTCTAGTTTTCTTTTTTACTTATATTTTATTTACATATTGTAAATAAATAAATTCAATCTTCTTATTTGGACCGTAGCTAACGGGGCTGTGTAGCTCACAGGTGGCGGACCATGAAATATAGAGCGCAGTTCCGTCAGGGCACTTAAATTACCTCAGTAGATACGATTTTTGAATACTAAATTTCGTCGGTTTCATTAACTATATCTAGTTACGAGGTGATACCCGCGTGATCTGTTTTGGTATTTCCTATTTTAAGTTCATTATCTAATCTTTCGGGCTTATTTAATTCTTTGTGTATTATCTATCTTTTCGCTGTAATATTACCAAACTGAACCGAGGTGTAAACAAAATATTCTCTAATTTTTTCAAGTTACGTAATCATTCACCTCATGTTCGATTTTCGATTTTGACTTAATTTCAATGATTAAATGGTGGATGTATGAACATGTAACGCTTCCGCATTGTTAACGTATGGATAACATTTCTTTAGGACGCCCCGAAAACAGTTATTATAAAATAACATTTTCGTATAATTAAGATCTATGTAGGAACTTGTTAAGTATTCCAATACCGGCTGAACGTAATTCGGTTTGCACTGAAAGATTAGGACGAACGGGCAGGACAAAATTATAAGGGTGTCGCTAAACTAATAACAACAATTAGATTAATAACTGAACAAGTTATAAGCTTGCGACAGTCCAGAGCGGACGGAATGATTTATAGCGGTTTCTTGTCGTCCTCGATACTAACTCGGCTACCAACAGCCGAGTTGATACCTTGGACGAACTTATTATTATTACACTATCGCGGCAGCTCCGTAGCGGGGTAGGCAGAAAGTACCGAGTGCCAAATATCTCTGTCCTTACAAACCTGACATGCTTCTTTATCGTTCATCACTTCCTTTATACATACGTGCCGGTTTCGAATACTTTTGACTCCCTCCCAACAAGAACTCACGTCTATACAGATTACTATTGATTGCACATATGTACTTTCTAAGAAACGGAAATGGGTTTTTATAATAACTTACAACATTTCTAATAAATAATTATAAATATTCAAATGAGACATTGATATCTGATATCAAATTAGACGCAGTCCGAGCTACGGGTACTAATGTATGTGTTTGTACATTGTACACATTATCTTAAATTAGATAATTCCAAATCTGTTATCTTAATATTCACCCAAAGCTCTTACATAATTCGTAGGTTGCTGAATAAATATTACCCGACATATTTCACCCTAAAATAAATCATTTATATCTTTAATCAAGCCTGTGCCAGCTGGAGAAAACGAGATGGGTGACATCCTTTGATAAAGGTTATTATCACGGAGAATTATTCATTTTGTTTGTAAATACGCTTAACTTGTCACGGACCCATTATCACTGCTTCTTATGAACAACAAATATAAGAAAAGGGACAAACAGATGTAGTACATAAATTAATAGACTCGCAGATTTTAGCAGGAAGCTAAGCATTATCATGAAGTGTAGAACATTTTTATAAGAGACTGATTGGTTGCATACCTCAACTGATGGTGAATGAGGTGTAGTCTAGAATGTAGCACGCTTGCTTAGAATGCCCCTATTCACAGGAAAAATAGAATCCAGCAGAGGATTTCAAGAAATCTTCAATTTACGGAAGGATTCTAGTAATAACAACACAGTAAGGCGGGCCCTACACCTACACTTTAGTAACCAATAGTCTCTGATCTATACTTCACAAATGTTTATAGTATTTTATACAACTAACCGGTGAGAGTGTGACTAACACTGCGAATATTGTGGTAAGGCAGCGAGTGTGAAACCATCTTTAGTTATTTCATATATCGCGAAGTTTATTCACTTGGGAATTTGACAGTTGCAATGTATACAGATATGTGCTGTAGCTTTTATGATACAATCCCTTAGAGAGGAAACATTCAGGTTCATTGAGGCCACCACGATATTGTCCGCGTTGAATTTTTTCGATTTGTGATATTTTTTTTGTCTATCGTCGTTTCTAATATTGTCTATGTCAGCGGCAGAAGAACTGAATATGTTAGGTAATTCCATTAACGTAACGTAACGTATCTTACCTTCATTAAAAGGTACTTTCATTAAACTTATAGGTAACTATTATTATGTGTACGCTTAGATTCCATCAATCGTCCCTCGTTGGCAAGTATAATGTATTGGACACGTCAAGACAAATGACTTGGGCCCAAATTCGAGCACCCAGCTTTATGTACCTAGCTTAATTTGAAGTATTTCTAATAACGAGCCCGTGTGACGATCTTGATGAAAGAATTTGTCAGATTCGTGGCCGCACTGCATCATTAGGAGGGCAATATCCTATATCAATGCAAAAGTATTTAACATTGACCGATAATATATGTATATGAAATTGGTGAGTTAAGTTGTAATTCCTAAACGTATCATCCAATGCATACTTTTGTTTTGGCAAGAGAATAGGTTTTTAATTCTTGTAGGATTCAAGTTCGCTTTCTATAAAATGTTTTTCAATTTGTTATATTTTAAATAGCAAAATCATTGTTTTCTCGCTAATACTTTTTATATTTCTTCTGTAATTTGCTTCCGTTTGATATTAATATTTCTTCTGGGAATAGGAGAGGGTTACCAATAGTAAAATATTGGTTATTATAGCTGCCTGGAGCTATGGCATTATAAAAGTAATTTTAAATATAAATTTTAATAGAAACATTACCGATAATATGTTGATTTTTTGTAATATTCTGTACAATATAAGTGTAATGGTCCTAAACTAAAGTACGTAATGGAGCTTTTACGGCACACGACGGTTATAAAGGACATAAATGACCGCTGCTACGGAGCGCATATGATACTTTAGGGTTAAATAAGATTCAAATGACGAGATGTTTTTTATATATGAGGAATACACGACCGTTGACGTATGTAAATGATTTCTCTTCATACTAGTTTAGAATAATAAACTATGAGAATGACATCAATACAGGCAGAGTATTTATTTCCAGGCCTCTTAGGAATGAAACAGATTTTGGCCCCTTTTTATTTACATACAATTTAACCATATTCAGTCATTTGTATTTTAGCGAATGAAATAGAGCTTAATCCCACTGTATTTATATACGATATAACGTTTCATCTTCGAGCAAATCTTCAACGTATAAAAGTGTATTGTATTTCTTTGGAAAATTGTTTGATCTGAAAATAATCTTTTTAACGTAACCGGCATAAATATGTTCAAAGACGTGTCCTTCTGATATTTTTATATACATATGTCATGTACATTTCTGTAATGTTTTCATTGGGATACTTAAGCGCGTTATATAATATGAAAATGTTATGGTCGCAATACGACAGTATGTATATAGCGGAGCTTTTATTACACGTGCCCGTTTAATACCGCGTACCGAGTGTCCGCGCTCGAGTCCCGGGAGACTCAACTTCAGCGAAGACACGAGGACGCATCCCACGCAAATGTCTTTCATATCTTCTTTGTCTACTTAATAACCTATATTTTAAAAGAAGATTTAAAGCGTCGTCATTCATGACGGTACTCCGAATAATCATATTAAAATATATTCGTATATTGTACAGCTACTTCTAAGAATAATATTGTTACCAAGTAAAGTACCGTCTATTGTATAACCAATATTATGTTTTTACGATACTGGCGACCCGCCCCGGCTTTACACGGGTTTAATTAGGATATAAAAAGCTTGATTTAGGTTAGGTGAACTCTTAGTACTTACATAATAATGTGTTTTACATAGCTATAGGACATTATTTTGTTCTATCATCAATTGTTTTAGCCGCGCACGCGATTTAAGGAACTTTGTCTTATTTCCACTTTGGGTAACATTGACATTAGTGCAGTTTTAACAGGGATCTCTGTCTTTTTTAAAAATAAAACATAAATAATGTCACCCAGTGATAATGAAGCAGTCTACTGGTGAAAGATTTTTTTCAATTATGTGAATAGTTTCAAAGATTACATACAAACTCACTCACAAATATTGCCTGTTTGAAATGTTTTGTTTTCGGACGAAGTATAATACTTAAACAATAAAAAGGGTGCGTGTGTGGGATGACAGCCTGGATGTATGTCCTGACCTTTAATTTTTTTACTCAAAGCATGACGTCGGCTATTTTTACTTTTACCTGAATTGGTACGGCCGGTTCATAATAGGAAAAAATTAGTTTCTTTTACGAATGGCTGCCTAGGTTCTCAAAGAAAAAACACATTTTTGTAATAAATTTTGTTTTATTTGTCGTCGACGTGCTTTCCGCACGGTTATAAGCCAGTCCGCGAACTTCCGGAATGTTCGGGAAAACGGGACAATTTTGCGTCCCAACGTTTTTCTCGGGACACCCGGGTAAAAAGCTACGATGCCGAGTAAAACTGTACGTATGGTCACGTTACGTGAGTTCACCTGTGTTCTAATCAAATATGTAATCCATGTTTGGAGGTGTTAATAATTTGTAGTATTGCTGGGTATGAAAGAGAGAGCGATACGATGACAGTGTGAGTGGAAGTGAGACGATTGATATGAGATTGGACGGGCGCACGGAAAGAAACCGCTACGTTTCGGCTGAAAATTACGATTTGGGCGGAGGATGATATTACAGGGTACACTGAAGGTGGGAAAATAAAACGAGCCGATGGAAGACACGGACAACATTTATCTTACAAGCCTACATCTATATATATTGCATGTGAAAGAGTTCCTAATGGTTCTTTTACGAAACAAGCATTATACGGGACGCGTGCGGTCACACACGACTCCCTTGAGACGTTGGACTTAGCGAGGCGACAATGGGGTCGCATATAACGAACGCTCTGCTCTGTTCTGGTATATTGCCGAGAGTCTGAACAATTTTTAGTCTTTATTTTTTTACTTAACAGTACTATCCCAAAAACCGTATTCGTCATACATAAAAGAATCGATAACTCTAGAATTACGGATATCTGTGTAGTGTAATACGATATTATAATCTTTTTTACAGTCGCTGAAAAATATTACATATTTTTTACACTAATTTGCTTATTACTTGTCAATTGTCGTGTGCAATAAAGAGTAATTATGGTTGGTATTTTTTGTTCGTTTCGTGGGACCACCACTTATCTCGATTCCAATTTCAAATGCCGGTAGGTACTTTATGGAATTTATTCCAACAGTGTTGAGCTCACAGACGAACTCGGCGAATCAACCGTTTACCGTTTGCCGATTCTCATACAGAATTCTAAACAGACGTCCCGGATAGACCAAATTTGTTCGCGTTGTACACATCGCACACACATAGTGTGTTTGTTTGTTTTTTCATTTGATTTGTCAAATCAAAACGAATGGAATACAGACTTTTATTTCGATATTTTTCAAACTATTGAGCGCGGAGCCTGGAACTATTGTACAAAAGTTTCCGTATGTATTTATCAATTTTTACATAGCTACTCACTAGTTGTGAAACTAACCTGATATAAACATATTTTTCTAAGGCTCTGGCGAACACTGTAATGCAAAACACATTTAATTTTATAAGAAAACATTAAACTTTGAATCGAAATAGATTACATACTATTATAATAACATACCATCCATCTTGAATAATACAAAACCGGTGTGCATATAAGACGAAAGTGATGAATGAACCACAATGTACTTAGAAGAAGCACGCCAGGTCAGTAAAGATAGAGATATTTCAGACTCGGTGCTCTTCTCAGCTATGTTATAGCAATAAAATGCTCTGCGTAAATTTGCAAAGGGGTTTTACTGCACCGTGGCTCTGTGTGGTAGGTACCTAGCACGGCTTTTCCAGTAACAAGCAACGCTCACAGACGAATTTGTCATCATCATCATTCACCAGTCGAGTTCCTTTCATTTCCACCAGAAACAACGGCCAACAATTCATCAGTGCGGCGCGGACTATTCACTAATTACCAACTCCATTAATTAGCGGTATAGAATGTAATGTATCTTTAGTGGTTGCTCAGTTTCGAAATGACGCGCCATAAGTCAATACCGCTTAATGAATGGGAATGAATGATATTTCTTACTGTCAAAGTTCGTTCCCGAAAATTTGTCATATAATAATTATATTTGACTGTAACACTGTATTTATTAAAGTTGGTTGGTCCACTTAGTTTTTATTCTTAATAATAAACAAATAAATAACTGGGGACATTTCCACAAACGGCTGCCTGATCCTAAATTAGGAAATTTAATGCCTGTGTTATGGTGACCGGACAGCTGATAAATATACATATATATATACATACTATATAGTACTTATATAGATATTTTTATTACGATCAGACACGGAACAAACAAATGTGTTCATCACACAAATGTTTGTCCTGGGTGGCAATCGAACCCACGACCTCCGGTTTTGCAGTCAGGGTCTATAACCACTCGACCAGGAGGTCGTTAGATATAGAGAAATATAGAGAAAATAGAAAAAGAATATTAGATACTTAGTTGCTTAGCATTAATTGGTGATCTGACTGTAAGGACACAATAATAATATTACTTTAGTACAACTTCACGTACGATCATCTGATCCGACGTTATTCAGACCCAGAGTTATTAACCAGACAGATAATAAAAGAGATAAAATTTCTAAATACGTACTTATATAGATTTCATTCCATTGATTTCATTTCATTTCTTAATGTTAGCTAGCATATTGCAGTAGTTTATATTTGACCCATCATGACGAGTGGCTAGAATATCTCTGGCATATGACTTACGTTTACTAGGTTACTGTTCTTGAAGACGTTCGATGTGTGCCAACTATGCTTTCGACTATGGGTTTAACCAACGCAATTTGACAGGCTTCCAACTCTATGATAAATGTTCTGATGATAATTTACCCGAAGTACCACTATTAGGTCCTGTAAACAGTTGTAATTTACCACTGGATTGTCTTACCTGAAGTCAATGGTGCGTAGCGCGATAACGCTAATGGCCTCTTCAGTACACATGAAACGAGATTATCTTAAATCGGTTAGCACTGTTGCGACTCCTCTGACCTTGCTTGTGTGAGTGAGATGTGAGTATACAAAAAGTGACAAATCAACATCAGTTACGCTGTGTCTCTTTGCCATACGTGGGTCTAGTATTTGGACTCTGACGGGAGGTCGTGGGCTTGATTCTCACCTAGGAAAAACATTTGTGTGAAGAGCACATTTGTTTGTGATGTAGATACAGAATCAGATGGTATATTAAAAATACCTTTATATGTATGTCATATGTATGTAGTTTATCAGCTTTCTGGTTAGCCAAGATATTGCTTTCAGGCTTTCATTACATGTCCTAAGATATTATTATTATTATAGGTTGATGTTAATAAACACAACTTATACCTAAAAAATTCAGTTAAAGTAAAGACACAAAAAAGTTATGAAAGCTCTTATTATGTATAGTATTATGATTGACTAGCTGTGCCTGCAGCTTCGCCCGCGTCGAAGTCAATATTATCCAGTTTTTGCAACATTTGTCATTGCTGCTCCACCCCTATTAGTCATAGCATGATGTCACATAGCCTATAGCCTTCTTCAATAAATGGACTATTCAACACAAAAATAATTGTTCAATTGGAACCAGTAGTTCCTGAGATTAACGCGTTCAACCAAACCAACTCTTGAGCTCTATAATATTAGTATAGATTATTCTGTTACAAAGGCCATATTTGGCATCAACTGCTTGGTTACGCAAACATGTTTGTAAAGGAGTTTGTCAAAAGTTCGGTATCTGTGCAATAACATCAGTAGACGGCGTACGGAGCCAAGAGCGCGGCGCCGGCCTGCTTCCCATTCGCTACTATCTTTGGCTACAATTTTATTACTTACCTACATGTATTGCATTTTGAATATTACGAAACGACCCATTTTCTTAAGAGCTGACGCCACTTTGCAGATATTCGTGTTTTAAAAACAAAATATCTATCCTCTTTTGCGTAAAATATGAAAGTTGTTATTGTGGTATATGTACATAAAAGGGGCCAGTACCTACATATGCTTTTATAGTAATGTTCGTACGAAACAATAAGAAATGCTAATTTGACTTTATTTGACGACTTTAATAAATATGGATGTATTTTTAGTAATTAATATTCATTGAATATATACAAAACATTAAAAATTGGGTTGAAGCAAGCAATCAAGCAAGCAAGCAAAAGCAAGTATCATACATTTTGTACATTTAAGAGGAAAAGAACCGAAGTAAAAATTCTTAGAACTCTTTGGTTTTTCACCCTTAGCTAATTTAAATAGATATTTTTTTCGCATTTAGTTAGCGCAGTCATTATTTAATATGGTGAAATTTAGAGATTTTTAACATGCTTGGTTACTGTAAATTGCAACATTATCTAAAGTGCATCAAAGCCAAAAAGAACGTGTTGTTTGGACACGCAGCGACACTTAACTTTGACGGCGGTCGAGTTATTGACTAGAGCTAGACTCGAGAGTGTACTTAGTGTCGCAGAGCAAAAGGGTTATTGACACTTTATATTTAACATTATTATAATTCATATTAAAATATTTTAAAATTTGCAAGGAATCTGACAAATTGGTGCGTCATGACTTATAATCGATAAAAATTATTACATATCACAGCTTTGTTGCGGCGAAAATGTCCGATTCCAGAGCAGTATACTAATTATTTTTAAAACTGTTTTATTATTACATTCCACTTAATATTCAGCACTTGATATAAATCAGAAATAAAATAAAATTGTTTTCTTCATTTAATAAAATGCTAATGGATTCGTTACAGTTTAATTTAGTCGGAAAACTTTTATAAAGAGGAAATTAAAGAACACAATGAATAGAAACACAATCGTGTACCACAAGACATCCACTCAATTATCTTACTCAAGTCTAACGAAAAGATAACAGCTATGTTACGTTCTTATCAACCTAGATCAGCAAAGAACACAATGTTTTACTGCCATATAGATTCTGATAGTTATGATAATCTAATCTACCACCCTTAGCTCTAGTGGCGGTTGGCTCTCAGCCAACAGTCTTGAGCTCGTAGTAGCCCTTAGTAGCAGCGAAGATGTGTAACACGAGTAGCTGACTAGACGAAAAGCTGCGCTATGACTTAGGAACATTTTTTCTTAGAATTACAACGCTTTTGTCGTTTCATGGTTGGACGTGTGTCACCTTACGTAATGAGGCGTAAATACATTACCGGCCATGTACTTACTGGCAGACTTCACGTACCTTGACGGTGGCATACGGTATAGCATTATTGCATAGACATGCCATACGTATATTACTCCACTTTAAAATGTCAATCATTAAAGTCTTACGAATGTAATGCTCAAGTAAATTGCGTGGTATATTATCTTCCTTGTGCGGCAAGCCATATATAAACAGCGGTAGTTCTGCACAACATTTAATACAGTTAAGGGTTGGTAATTAGCGGGTTCCAATTAGGTACGCTTAGCGTGAGATTAAATGTGTGACATACGTTAAGCGTACACGAGTGAATGATATTTCCATAAACTGTACTCAGATGAGGGTAGATATGTGAGGAATACATGAAAATTATGTAATATAAGTGAATCTTATATCATATCAAGTGTTACGCTTATAAGAAGCAATTATATTTTTAAAATAAATAAACTTAATCGACTGTGTCACAGTAAATAAGACTGATAAGGTATTTAGCGTGAGTTCCGAGATCAAAGTTTGCTACTCGTATATATCTCAACTTAACAGCGTATTTACAAAATTCTTTGTAAAATAAAAGAAATCCGAAATCTAATATAATATAAGGTAAGACTATGCTTTCAGAAAAATTTGCTGTATCGATTCATAACAGGAATTATTTTACTGTACCTTTAGTTTTAGCGACCGAAGGATGTCAATGGCAACTGGCGCTTTGCCAAGCTACTTGTTCAGTATACGCGTCGATTGGCAGGAAATAGCGGGGCGATTCGACTGTGCGAGGGAAGGGTTATGTCAAACTGCGACGCGGCGTACAGGGCACACGATAGCCGGCTTCGAAATTTTCAAATTCCGAACGTTGAAACATGTTATGTAGATTGCGTGTCATATTCCCTATATTAAAAAAATACGTCTAGAATTGTATGGCTTGTACATTAACATAATTAGAGCGAGAAAAAGAATAGAGAAAGTGTCGACAAAATGATACATGATTTCACAACAAATCTTTAAGATATATAAGAAGTGCTACAAAAAAAGTAAAAAGTTAAATGAAAGCGTTGAAAATTGCGCTCTACAGTCAGCCAAGTGTGAATTATACTCACTATTTATATCTGCATTTTAATCATATAATGTTATTTTCTCTCTATTTCCCTTGCTTAGATAAACTTGCAAATGCCTAGTATCAATTTTAAATGTCCAAGTCAATATAAATAATATACAAACTGACATAATGAGACATATGTGCTGTACTTTCCCATGTTTACGGATATATACGACCACCATTTTTGGTAGGTAATTGCCTTGTCATCATCATCTACGTCACTAAAATATAGCAACGCTTTAACCTCGTTTCTATGAAAGCCTTCGCTCAAAGCAATCAACCCCCGTTCAGGGCTGTCACTTATTATATTACAAACGAAATATACATTGCAAATTGTTGTGCTTAACGATATTTAGAATTTTGTGAGCAAAATAAACAGGTGTATAAAAAAACACGGAAGACATATTTTAGGCGTTCAAAATTAGTCCTCAGCTGTAGTAATGGTTATGTAAGCGATCTCGAATAGTATCGACTTCGTTTTTTTCTAAGTTATACGAAAATTTACCTGCCGAGTGACTGGTATGTTAGCCCAATAACTGGTCAACTCACTACTGAGTGGCACATAGTGCATTCGGCTCCTAACCCTGACAAATATTTGTGTAATTTGTTTATCAGACAGTTACAATAGCGCAGCATTTGTCTAATTCGGGGTCAGGGTCCGGTGCGATTGTCCCAAGTTATTTTTATTATACCACTTGACGTCCTAATGCTTGTGTTGGTACATCAAAAGTATAATAAAATTGAAGAAAAAAGCATTTAAGTATAAAACAGTTTTTATAGCGATTTTATATAACTACAGTACGTTATCCCCATGTAGCTCCAAGTAATTGAAATCAATAAAGATTCGGGAGCGGCATGATAATGCGTTTTGTATGGTAATTTTTGTCATTATCCCCCTCTTGACGATTCACTGGCGCTTGCAAGTTTTTATGGCTATTGAGTTCTATTAACGTTTGCTTCGGCAAAAAATGTATGGTGTCTGAGGAAAGAAATAATTGCCTATCTTTATCTATAACTGTCTATCTTTGTTAAGTGCACGGTGATGAGTGGGGAATAACCATGTTAGGAATGTAATGGTTGAATACTTAGTGCTTCCCGCGTACCCCGATGGAGACCCGGCGTGAATATAATAGATGGTATATAACAGATGGAGGATGGATGCACATAACAATTATCTTTAGGTATTTGGTGTAATATGTTTCAATCTCTTTTATTCTATAATGATAATGTAAAATTTCGATACTTGTAGCATAATACTACACACATTTAATTTAATATTTGTTTACAGATTTGTAAAATGTAATGTAATATTGTAAAATGTATTTTTAACAGCGTACGAAAATATTTGCCGCACAAACATAAAATCTCCAAATAACTGTGCCCAAAGTTACAAGATAGAGTGTTGAAAGAGATTAACAAAAGTTCCTCGTTTAATTGAAAAGTTCGAACGCTAACTCTGTTTTGTAAAGGTAGAAAAATTTAATTATGCTAGTGTGTAAGCGATGATTTGATCAAACATACAAAAATATCTAGGGTTGTCGCCGTTGGGTTCATTAATTTCAAAATCAGATTTTCAGATCAGATTTTTGATCACAGAAACTAGTGGAACATTCATATCAGCACGTTTTACTATTTATCCTAAGGCATACTCGTACCTATAGTTTTTGTATTACGGTAATTTGCAAAAATATGCTTTGAATACTTAAATTAATCAATTTCACCTTCACAATAAATGTGAAGAAACTGCCAACGCTTCGCAGTACGAGTACCTACATATAGCCGTAAGTGTGGCGCTACTCCTTAAAGCTGAGGAAAAACGGGCTCTTTTTTCCAAGGTAACAATAGAATCAACAAATCGACCGTCACTTGTCTTTTTAATTTCCAAATGTTGTCGTATATCCGTGACGGGTATACATTCGTGTGGTTCTCTTCATAAAACTAGGTCAAGAACGAAGGGTGAAACATATGAAATGTGAAAAGTGTGAAAGGATAATCATTAAGGGGCGAACGCTGTCTTGTAATTCTCTCGTAAATTAAAAACGTACTCACTACCGTACAAAATGTTTCATATTATAAACTTTATATTTTCATTAAATATGAACCGTTATTATTAAAGAATTGCAAATTAACCTACTTTTCGCTGTTCTCCGCGAAATTCAAATGTGACTTCGACTTAAATAGAACCCGAGGAATAAAGGCGATATTACTTGCAGCCTCCGCCGTCACACAAAGGAAACGTTCACTTAACATAAGGTTCCTAGTTTTTGAATCCGTGCATATGAATATATTAAATATCAGGAGGTTTATATAGTAAAAGACTGCGGATCACATCTAATTTGTAGAACAGTGTTTTTATATCTTTTTGTTCACATTTGTTTGTAGGTTTTGTTCATGTTTGTAGGTAATGTTATACTTAACATTATTCTTTTACGCAACGACTCCGGCAACTTGCTTCAAATTAATTACACTGCACGTGTTATAAGCCGAGTCCTTGAAATATCTCTATATGAAAAATTTATTTGGATCCGTTGCTCCGTTTGGACGTTAAAGAAGTACATCAAGACACTTTTGCATTTATCATATTAAGTGTGGATGCTTTATTATCGGTAAGAGATGTAAGCCGCAGCCCGTGTTATGTTTATAATCTCCTTTTCAATCGGGAAATCTTTGTGTTATAGCGCAAAATAATATAGCCGTTTTCACTCAGTCTATTGCAGTAGCATTTAACTAGATCTCAGCCTTATCAGAACTAAATAATGTGCAGTTAAGAGCAAACAGTAGGTAAAGCTTGTGAGTTTGTTCCGCAATTCGACAAACATTAGGAGGTAAATAAACTTGTAGACGTTTGATGGTAAATATGTTCAGATAATGTATTCACTATGCATGTAACGTGCTCGTTTTTTTAAATTATCATTTATGGATCCACAGACTTGCCATTCGTACTTTTTTTACGCGCCTGTAAGGTGTTACATATATTTTTAATTTAAAACCATTTGTAGCTAGCTACGTTTAAAGTTGTTTGATTCGTCACTTTTTTCCATACATCATTGTTGTCTTGTGTTGTTGGTAAGTTTTTTTATAATTGGGTGCCTGTAATGCGGATGTAGTCTGTTCATATGTATTAACTTTGAGACGATATGCAGCTTATTCAATAATAACAACAGATATTGATTACTGGTTAGGGTAAATAGAGCCATTTCATTAATATTTCTCAACAATTTAATTGCTTTAACATAATTTTCAAATACGACTTAATAATCTCTTACCGAATCGAGTTATTAATAAACTGTCAACCCTTTTCTTGGAAGTGGATCTTTGTACTGAATAGCCAGAAATCAGGGTGAGCGGGTGTTAAAGGATTTTGACCTCTCCTGCCTAATATATTATTATTCACTAGTTAGTTACACGAGTTTCGTTTGCGTAAAAATCAAGATTGTTCATCATCTCTATTTCACTCTGTCAGGAAATTCAAGCTATCACCACACCAAATGTCACAAATTAAACAAGATTTATTTGGGTATTTATTACATATACATGTTTTCTTCGTAATCTTAAAAAAATATTATAAAAAAGTCTTGTAAGAGATGCCGGGTTATGTGAGATTTCTACTCAAGAATAACCTCTCGGTGACCTTCCTCAGCGTTTTCGGGAAGATTTCGGGATCTCCCAAGGAACGCATCCATGTCCCCAAAACGGGTTGCCCTATGTTTACTCGTCCCGGATGAGGCATATATCTCATCCCGCACCGTAGCCATCTCGCACAGTCGCTCTTTCCGGGGTCGTTGGCTGGACATACTCGTAGAGCTCTCACCAAAGGCACCTGCGATCCCGAAATTCTCCTTTTCGTTGACTCTTATGACTGGCGGGAGAATACCGTAGCTGTAGTCTGGTCCCGAGATTCAAGGACAATTTACTCCATACCGACCTATATCTACATATTGAATACACGCGAAGTGAAACACGAAATTTAATTAAGACTTGTATTTGCCTTAGTAATTCAAGCTAAGTTTGAAGATTCTAAAGGAACCATGTATGTTTCTGGTAAAAAAGTAGTCTACGTAATTTTTTGGCTAATGAACAAAGTACAGCACATTACAATATAAATAAATTAATGTTAAAAAAACACTTTTTAAAAAGAAGGTTTTTAACGTTGTATTAGTTTTCGTATTCTCCTCATCAAGTCCTTTTATTTGTCACCCATACTGCGGTAGTGCAGAAAAAATAACAAGTCCGGCATCTTGCATGATCCGCCATATTAGAATTGAAATGACGTCACATAGCTAAGCATACATTGTCATCCAGAATAAGCGTCTGTACCAAATTTCAGCTCAATCCAACAAATACACTTAACACTCCTATTAGCTATAGGCTAATGACCAGTCACATAAAAGCATATCGAAGGTGCATTCATAGAAAAAACCGGCAGTATTCTTTTTATTACCTTTAACATTTATAAATATCAAAACATGACTTCCGTTAAGTGAGTAAGACCATCTACAGAAAGATCTGTTAGGGTCGCAACGACTCTTGTATTTAACCCTTAACCCCCATCCCAACGTATTGTTCCAAAGTGACATCTATTCGCTCATCCAGAAAAGGTTAACTATTGTCTAAAGTTCAAAACCAGACTGATATCACGAATGACGCATACTTAATATTAATATTGTCTTCTATGTTATCTAACAATTTTGCAATAAGACAGTTCTTAAATTATGAAAGCTTGGGATTTATATTTTTAAATTTGGAGTGGTCTTTCGCGAACTATCTCAAGTTTCGAGGAACAGCCGTTTCTTAGTAAGATCGGTGTTGTACAAGTTATTATAATACGGCTAATAGAAAAATTTATGTTTGTTGCAGAAACTTTGAGAGTGAGAGACAGAATTCTAATCCTAATGCTGTGCAGACCTCTGCTTTAAGTGCATAACATGAAATGATAATTTCTATGTAACATTAGCGAATATTTCATTTATGTACTTAGGTGGTGTACCTTTATTTAAATAAATAAATAAACCACTAGGCAAAAGAATTAAAATATATATTAAATGCAGATTTATTTTAACGAATTAAGTTTTAAAGAGGACTATTCCTATAAGTCGTGATAGTGACGATAGATGGATAGCCGTTGTGAGATCAAAACAAAACCTGGTACGAAATAAGTCATATTATGATATAATGAACTTCGCTAGTATGTCGATTATTTCTATACATATAAAAATAATAAGATGAATATTCATTGCCCTAATGAATTCTTGATTGACATTAATTGAGAAGGTAAATTGGCAATTTATATTGGGAAACTCTTGACATAATCGGTATGATATTTTTATCTAGTTTCCCAGTCGCTGATTTCGAGTTGTGGATGAAACGGTTTATTAAATCGAATTAGATCACGAAAGCAACACTTTCGACCTGTCTATTACATTTTCACATCAGAGCCAGTGAACTGATTCAGTTTAATTCAATGTACAAAGCTACCATTTTGTAAACTGATTATAATATTATTTAAATATGAATACGTCTAAATATTTGTCAGATATTTGTTTTACATCCTCGCCTATATCTTTGCTAAGTATCAGATGAGACTGTGGCCACAAGCTTGCCTATCAAGAATTTAAAAAAACTTAGTTTCCTCGTCAACAATGTAACTGATGACAACTAGTCAACTACAAAGAGTTCCATTCTTTGCTTTTAGTGGGACGAATACGAACGCTTGATTTTGGTTTGATATTAACGTTTGTCTTTTTGCTCCAAAGTAATAAATCTACCCTAAAAGTGTCCCTTTCTGAGGCTATCCGTTCGTAGGGCGACGGCACCCTTCGCCACAAATGATTGGCGATATCTTGCTCCCTCTTCCACATTTTTTTGTGTTATCCAACGTCTGTTAGACGAAATGCTTAGCAAAATCACTTAAGATATTAAATGATGTATTGTAAATAGAAAAGCGGATAAACCAAATACTGGACAAATACGATACTACCAAATATTAACCTTTGTATACTTGTTCACTCAGAAAACTATGTGCTAAGCCCATCAACTAATAACATTTTCATTTTCATAGTCAAAATAAATGGTATTAAGTGGTTTTATGTAATTAGTTTATTTTCTATATAATAGTTTATTAAGAGAACACCAAATTATAGTAATGAAATTCATATAATTTAATTTTCAAGCAATGAACTAATACCCTTTCTATGAATAACATAACTAGAAAGCGGTAATGTTTTATTATCATCGTGTATAATATGGCAACTTTAAATATAGTGAGGTCGAGTTTCATTCACTATGAACTTAGAATCATATAGATTCAAGTTTTTAAAAATATGTTGAAAGATGTACTGTGTTTGGCCAATTAGGTTCATTACATGTTGGTATTAAATTCAGTAACTTTCGAAAACACGCACATGTTCGAGCTAACATGCGCAGATGAGCGGACGCGGTGAGCATTAGAATGAAAGCGGAACGGCAGTAACGAATCTTCATGATCAATACCAAGTGTTAGGTGACATGACTTTATCATAGTTAGTATGCTTTGAACTGTCATAAAGTTTTGACTTCCCACTGTCAGCATCTACTTTTTACAATTGAGACGATTTTAAAAGTGGGCCGTAAGATTCTTTTTTCGGCTTTTTCCTTCGATTTACCAAATCTATACTTAGGTTCTTCTTTGTGGTTACGATCTGGTTGTGATGGTAATATCGTGTAGTTCCTTACGATGAAAAGAGATTAAAAATTTAATTTTTAATTCAATTCCCAATCATCAGTTCTTTATTGACGCGTTTCATTTATAGAATGGGAATGCAATATGTGACCATAGTATAAGTGTGTTGGACGACACCCATAATAACGTAGTCAAAATAGACAATTGAGATTTTCAAGCACGTTCTCTTAAGGTGTTACCGTTGACCGTTATTGAAAGGAACTTATATCTACTTAATATCGCAATATGCGAGTTCGTCGTCGTCGTCGTCGTCGTTATCGGCTGGAATCTAAACCTCTAAACTGACACCAGAAAATTAAACCAGTAGCAGTAGCTATCGGCACTCGAGTTGACGCTCAACTTACCACCGCTAATATCCAATACCCATCCATGAATAGATGGCAAGCAATCAATATTAGACCGTGATTGTTACACTCTATTACACCACTATTAGTGTTGTTTCAGTAGTGTATTGCTTGCAATCAACTATTGTATGGGATTTGACAAGCGATTTGTATGCGGGAATTGGCACTCCTCCATAAATGAACACACGAAATTATTTCTATCAATACTGTTAATGTCCACTAAAAGTGGATAATATTATGAGATTATTAATAAATTGGTTAAGACCGTATAAGATGAGTATAAAAATATTTTAAAAGTAGCGGTCGACAGCTGCACTTTGCTCCACTGAATTGTGAATGCCTGTGAAGTTAAAATGTTATTTATTGTTTTGCTTGCGTAATTCTTCTAAAGTTCATGTATTATATTTACCTCAGTTGCATTTGCTTCAGTTGATAATCGTTTTATTGATAATTCCTTAGTCAATAATGTAGTCTTTATAATTGCGATACGTAGGTAGGTACGTCCAGTATTTTCAAGATTAATAGAAATAGGTAAGTTTTTGTTTGCTTGACACCTCACCTTTACAAGCATTTAAGTTTATTTAGCAAATCATATTATGTATGTAACACAGATTTGATTTGTAATTATTATTATTCAGCCAGTATCTACCAGAGATATCTATTTCGAATTCGAAAAGCTTTTGAAAAGCTTAACAAAGTTTTGTCTGTTCATCGCAGTTTAAAACATATGGATTGCGGTGTAGTTCAGTCTCGTTTTAGCCACACGTGAACTGTCAATTATTCTAGACTATTTTAGGGGCGAATTTCTCTTTGTTTGTCGTCTTATAGTAATTTGTTGACTGGAAGACCCAATGGCTATTTTTGCTTTTTATTTCTAAAGATTTCGTTTCCTGAATTATCAAAATGTTCACTATTGACATAATAATAAAATTGGACAATTCCATACGCTAGTACATGATTTCTAAGAAGGCAATTAAATGCCCGTGTTACGGTAACCGGACTGCTGATGAACATATTACATATATAGTAAATACATACCTACCATCTAATAACCTTAAACATATGTGTATTATACGAACCCAAAGCAGTGAAATGTGTATGCTCATTACACAAATGTGCATATCTTGTTTGTGGGAATAGAACCCATGACCTCCGGCTTAGCTGCCTGGATAGAGATTCTGCCTGATAAATTAGAACAATATTTTAAGGGAAAGTAGGCGCTTATTTTATTATATTAGTAGTTGATATTCTATAGATGCGAATAGATTATACGTATTTTGCAGTTCTAATTTACATTCATGTTAATGGCAGTTGAAACTTCCGTCTATAGATTTCCATCCCAACTTGTTACTTATTCTGGAACAGTACTATTCGGTACCCAACAGTATTTTTATACCCAACCCAATTTCTATTGACTTTCTCGTATGTTGTTCGAAAATGGTGTTCTAAGTGTGACTTCAAGGGGTGAATATTTAAAGCAAGTTATTATTAGTATCTGGAGAAAGCTAACAAATGTTCTAAGGTGTGTGAAGTCTGCCAATCCGCACTTGGCCAGTGTGGTAGGCTATGGCCTAAATCCCTCTCACAGCACTGGATCAATAACAAGGGTGAAATTTTTAATCTTTGTTTTTAAAGAAAATAAATGGATATTATATAAACAGACATCAGTTTCTGGAAAAAAATCGTAATATTCTCCTACATTATTCCTTATTTAGTTCCTGTAGTAATCTGTTTTTTATGCATTTACAGTGTAACTGTTTTTTGTGTCACCTGTTTTCTACTTGTACAAAATAATTTCGATGTTATACATTTGCCAGGCGTCCCGTGACGACTCATTTTTCTCAATAAACACGCATCAGTACTTCAACACGTTATCAAAGCTTTTGCCTAATGTACCTCAGTTTCCTTAGATCTATCCCAGAGTAATTTATACTAAAAACTTGTTTATACCTGTTCTAATGTTATAATTTTTGTTGGTTTCTATTTACTAATTTTTAGGGTCGCGCGAGTCCGACTCGCACTTGGCCGGTTTTTTTAACTACACCATAGATTAATACTACATTAAGGAAGTTACTGATATCTATTTCATGTCGGTGTCAATACGTCACTTATTCGTATACCCTGTATGTTTGTGGATCCGAATCGCTTTAATGTCTATAATTGTTGTTCTAGTCTCTGCGCTCCATTCAGCTCGGGATACTTGTTCCAACCGATGCGTAGCGTAAAATTCAAACCGAAGCTATAAAGCCGCGATTTTCAAAGCCCTTTCCCCAGTTCCATCAGCTCAATGAGCCTTAAAACGTTCCTCTCTCCATCCCGTCGGTGCTGTAAAACCGGATTCTATACCAAAACTCGGCACGCGATCCGTCAAAAATATGTAAAGCGATTGTTTCATCAATTTGCAGCACTCGTAATGTTAACTTCAAATTATTTCCTTTAATATCGAGTAGACGGGTTTGTTTTTAAATTCATTTTTAATTCACACCAGTATAAAGGTTTTTAAGTCTTTAATCTGAAAAATGAATTTTTCACACTCCTTTTGAGGTCGTTCGGACGACACTTCGGTCGGACTTCGGGTATATATATAATACTAATATTACTGTTGTTGATAGAGGATTCGTGAATTGATAGAGGACTCCTATTTGCAATTGTTCAAGAGGAAGGGACTCTGATAACTTTGTCGTTAGACGATCCATACCGAGAAATACGTTTGAATAAATCCATTGTAGCCAAGGCTGTTTGTATGTATTAAATTTAAAATATTCTAAAGTTTGACTGTTTTTTCTTTGTAACGACTTAACTGTTTATATGTAAATAGTATTTAAAACGTTGAACTCTTATAATAATAAATTATATGCAAGGTGGGGAATTTTGCATTTTTTTTGGAGATTTGAAATTTAGCCTCCCACGCCAGGGGATTTGGTTTTAAATCCTGGCCGGCCTACCTTTGATTGGTTACGTGCATTTTATAACTTTCAAATTTGAAGAAGAATATTGTGAGTGCATTACCGACACCATTACGACCCTAGTGGCGGTGACCCATCCAAGTGTCGACTACGCTAGTGCCCCTTGACTTGACAGGTCACTTGAATTCTACAAGTACGTCAGAACCAAAAGCGATTGAAGAGCTTTCTACCTAATTTCATTTAAATTTTTAGCTAACAAAGTGAGCCTCTGTAACAGTACATTATTACACATTCATCGCTGTATTATTCATTGGATATACGAATGCTTTACCGACGTCCGTATTTAATTTCCTGTTTGAGCAACATAATGCGTACTAATGAAAACGTGCGTTATAAAATTATAATTAGGGGGATTTGCATTAACTTATCCCTTAAATGCGTTATTAATTGTTCTAAGGTTAATTAGGCGATTGTATATTGGTCATGTACTGGTCTTTTAGCTAATGCATAAGCATCTTTACCAATTTTATGTTCAGCTTATCAATGTTATGTCCTTTCCTACTGCATCGTTCATGCGCGAAGGGGAAACGAGATGAAACATGTCATTTAAAATACTGTTATTGAGCGCTTATGAATAAGTTAGTACGATATTACAACAGTTTTCGAAACTGAATGGAGAGAAAAACTGAACGTTAACCAGTATAAAAATACCCATACATATTCAGTACGTTTAAATAATTTATACCTGTGCAAGAAGTGTAAAACAAATAGATTTGAGTAATCTGTTTCTACTATGAATCTTTGATTAACATGATGTCTTTTTAATATAGGGGTCTCAAACGAGAAGGCAGTTAAAGTCGTGAGTACAACATGTTGGAACTCATAATATCCAGAAAACAACGACACCTTGAAAAATAATAACAATGCAACTGCGACGTAGAAATTCATTCACTGTTAAAATTAGGCCGCATAATGTATGTCTTATCTTGACATAAAAATTTTATGCACGTATAAGATTGGGATTGCTTGACAGATTCCATTTTTCATATCAACAATACGGACGACATCGGGTTTCGAGCCTCGTTTGGATGTTTCAATTATGTATGTTCTTCAAATAGACATTAAGATTTTAACGTATATTTAGTATGCAATTTAAAGCAGAATCACAATTTTTACACCGACCCGGTAACAGAAAGAGAGGGTCAACCTTTCGCAGACAACCAACGGAGTGAAAGATAATAAATGTAATGTGTAATGTACTTAGGATTAACTGTTATTTGGTTGTCAGCTCTTAAATGTATCCGAGTAATTTATGTGTTCCCTTTCCCTAGGATATCCGAATATATACAAAATTAGTAGTTGAAGGTACATATGGATCTCTTTGACCTCAAAGTAAACGTGTCTGTCTGTTTACGTCTGTCTGCCTGTTGCGTTATCACATCAAAACATATTTGATATGGAGCAAGTTTGAATTCGGAATAGGGTTACAGGCCACTTCGAATACTTTTAAATTTACTTTGACCTGCTTGTAGGCTTGGCGCAATAGTATCAATGATTGTTGGACATGACATGAATCGCTATTGGCGAATTTCTCCAAGTAGTTCCATATTTCCGGTTGCATAGTAAATGGTTGCGATTCTTATTGATAGCTATTAATCGTTATACTTCATTGGAAGCTTTAAATATGGCTTGAATATACCCTACAGACGTTACACCACTAATCCTGACTGTAGAAACTTGAATTCTGCAGCTCTCTTCTACAACCGGACACCCAGACGCACGGCGGGTTTCCATCCTTTTCAGATAGACATGCCACTAATAAGAACAAAACGGTTTTCCTCCTCATTCCTGATTAGGACCGCAAAAGAGTGGAACGAACTGCCTGCGTCTGTTTTTCCTGAGAGTTACAACCTAGGGCTTTTTAAAAACAGAGTGAATAGGCATTTACTAGGCGAGCATGCTACACCTTAGGCCACATGGTCGCTCACCATCAGGCGAGATAGTGGCCAAATGTTAGCCTATTTGTAATAAAAAAATCCACATATCTTACTGCTGTTGTAAAGTAGATATAATTTTCTGAAGTCTGCCAATTCTCATTTGACCAGCGTAATAGATTATGGCTTATAACCTTCTCACTATCGAGAAAACCAGGGTTCATCAGTGCAATAATAAAAGGGCCGTAAAAATAGGAAGTGATTTAATGACCAGTTACCGTTATTCTTTGGCTTTTATTCGTACTTTTCACATTCTCGTGTGTTGCACGTTTTCACAATCATCCGTATTGTTCACTATTTCCTCGCATACAATTGTTTTATTCTCACAAATATTCCGGATCACAAGCCAACCGCGTTTTTAACTCTATTGTTTTGGGCGCTTTGAAGAATTCAAGTTACAATTGAATGGACCGTTTAATGGACCATTATGTACACGGTGTTAAAAAAGCTGTTTCACTTTTTATTATTATTACGTACAAGCGTAAAGATAATGCTTCTCATAAAAATTTTTCAAAATTATAAATATATCAGGCCTTTTACATCTTAGGTACCTATGTTTTTATCACTGATCGGAAAGTGATCTTCAAAGAAAAGACCCGACGAGTAATTAAAAGGCCTCTTATATTATCTTTTCTGATCACTGTCTTTTCTTAACAATAACATTTGTAAAAAAATAAGTAGGTACATAGGTACGAGTACGTATTTAATTACTAATAATTTTTAACTCTATTCTATACGTCACGCATATGTCAAGTTTTGTTACATTTTCCAAACCGTCGGGCAGCTGCCTGTTTGTTTGTCATTAGTTATTGAAATACGATAGGTGTGCCAGTGTAAATTGAGGTGACCCAGATTTTCAATCGTAACAGTTTTCGTAAGATGACGTAATAGGGGTAATTAAGATCGAAAGATTGGCGAGCGGTTGGACTAACATTTTATTTTATTCTTAGCATTGAAATAAAAGTAATGTATACAAAGTGTTCTTTAATGGATTAAAAAGGTCACATTTTCATGGAAACTGTAATACATGTTGTGATATAACCTATTAGGCCGAGGCCTTTCTTTAAATAAAAAAAACCATTTGTAATACATCAACCTTTGTAATCAATCAATTAGATTAGAACATTGTGAAGTTACGTGTAATAATGTAGTTATATGTCAAAAGATATTTGTAACGGTAAAAGTACATATCTCGAGGAAACCTAAGTAGTATCTTAGAATTCATTCGCAAGGCGCGAAAATTCGGTCAAATCTCACTTGGCCGGTTGAGTTGATTATGGTTTTCATCTTTTTATCATGAAAGGACAAAAGTGAAACCATAAAAGTGTTGTGGATAATGAGACAGCTAGTGCTGTGTTCAAAGTATGTACATATTATTTACGTGAATGACGCGAACATTTATACAACTGATTATATACATTTTATTAATAACACGTGATCGTGAAAAAGAAGATATTTTTTTTAATTTATTATTCAGCGGTATTTTTATCGACTTTTATCTTTTTAATTTATTGTTTTAATAACGTCGGGTAATATACTTGTACATACATTTTATGGACGTTTCTCACAGTTTCATTTTCGTCGTCAGCCACAAAACGTTTTACACTTGTTACGCTACTCTGGCGGACTCGAGTTCTGCTAAATTCGCTACACGTCTAGTCATTTATTCCGTGTAACGACCAGTTTCAACTTTTACTTTAGTAAATGAATATAAAAAAATCGCTTACCATTTAAATTCTTTTATAGCGTAAAGCAAATTATAGAACTTACCATTGGATAACCTCGTACAAAAGTGATGCTGACAATTAACGCGAATGTTTAAGAAATGATAAATTCTTAAATTTCTGTTTAACTGTTACTGAAAAGTAAACGAACGAAATGAAAGAAAATGTTTAGTATTACATAAAAAATCTAAAGCGCGAAAAAGAAAATATCTTGTGTGTCTAATTAGAATGAATACCCTTATTACAACATATCAAGTAAGTGAACCGTGATGTTGACTCGAATGGGTAATTAAGGAGCTCGACAATACCAAGATTAGGTGTAATTAAGCACGAAACTCCGCCCCTTCTGTGCATAAAGGCAATTAAGATATCGCTGAGTCCGTTTTTGGTGGTATCGTTTGGGTACTTTGGGTTTAGGAGATTGTCACTCTTGATATTGTCTTGATCCTTCCAGTGGCAATACTATGTGTATTTAAGCAAGTAGGGCATTATAATCAATCTTCATTTGGACCTAAAGAGTTGGTTTACCTGCATGGTACGGCCTCTTTGAACAGTGCGCTTCTAGCAATCATACTTCTTATATCGTGTTTAGAGTAAAAAGCAGTAAACCATCTGCACGTATCAAATAGGGAATCGAGTGGATTTCTGAACCCTGATATCCAATATCGTACTGACCATTAAAACTATAAGATACCGATCATGTTAGACTTAAAGTTTCAGCTATACTCGATTAGTTTCCTAAAATATGATAAATTGTTGCAACTCTATTTTTAAGTCCCATAACTGGGATGGGTATGGCTTCATCAGGTAAATAAGCTTCAATCAATTCAATTCATCAATAGCTTCATCAGGTAAATAAGTTGTCCAAGTGCGCAATACATATGAGTGGGTGGTTAACCCTAAAACGAATGATTTTATATCACCGTGAAAGTCTCGAAAATGTTTTATCGATCGTTGTCAAAGTATAACAAACGGAGTCCACTTAACGTGGCTTCAGACGCACGAAAACGCAAAAGGATTTTTGCTACTGGCGATCACCAATCCAACAACTGACCACGCTCATCGTTGTGTCCTTTTCCAAATCACTTGCAATCTATAACATGGTTCCAAGTGTTGCAAGTGTCATTCTTTAAAAATTACAATAAAGATATATTTTATCTTGCAGCTGGAAGAAACGGATACACAAAAGCTGACGATCCGGTCAGCTACACGCGCTATGAACGGAAGGTACACTTGTGAGGTGTCAGCTGATGCCCCTTCCTTCCTCACAGCGCAGGTCCACGCATCCATGTACGTCGTTGGTGAGTTAATTAAATTATTTCCCTCTAACACTTATCTATCTTGTACGAGAAGTTTCTATTGAATCTATGTGACCTTGATACGAATAACCATTTGCTGACAAATTTAATTGTGCCAATCTTATTATACGCTTTTTAGTGATGTTCGGATGTATCGATTTTATAATTGTGATCACAAAACTTTTTTAGGTACAATTGGTGCCCTCTTTTATTGAAGATAGCAAAGTGATCATGAATATTCACATAGTAATCGTCACTGAAAAAGGTTTTTTGAAAAGTTTCTACATATTACATGATTTCACTGAGCCCCGTTGAAATGTCTTGAGGTATTAAAAAGGAATTACCCAAAAGTTTTTCTTTTTTCATTGTTTTCTAATTGTTACCCACGACGGCGTTCGCGTGGAATCCTAAATTATTCCCGTAAAACGTTTTTTATCCCTTACTAAACTTTTACAGGAATGTATTTAATGAAATCCCGGGTATGCTAAATAAAAAAATACATAAATATTGGATACTAAGATTGTTGCTTAGTGTGGATTTAAATTTTTCAATTTATGTTATGTTAGTTTTAAGTTTGTTCAATACAACTATGGACTCCTAGTAAGTAGTATTAGGTCGTGTTAAGATTAATTTGTCTGTTTTAGTGTTCTTTCCCAGTTCTTAGTATTATGATTCAGGTATTTTGAGGTATATACGTAATAAACTTCTTTCGCTTACAAAAATAAATTTGTTCCGTGTCTAAATAAATGTCATCTTTATTAACGGAAATAACTTGTTTTTGTTATTTATTTACTACAGTATTATATCAAATGTCAGTAGCCATTTTTATTACATAGCCCTTTTATAGTTAAATACGTAGGCAACGGTAATTGTTGTAATGATAATTGTATTTAACTTTAAAGATAAAAATAATGTTTGTTTTTAAAGTTGTTTAAAATGTCCTTAAAATTGTTTTGTCCTTAATGTTGTTTTTTTATTTACAGATATAGAAACAATCAGCGAGATACAACAAGCTATGGTTCTTTAAATATAAATAATAGTTAATTTGTCATGTTCCTAGATTTGCCGAAGGTGGACCCTGAAATATATGGAATGCAGCTGTACTATCGGCCAGGGATGAAGTTGCAAGTTGAATGTGTCAGTTACAATTCCCAGCCGCCCGCGAATCTGTCATTTTTCGTGAATAACGAACCGGTACGTTGAAAAAGTTACTGTTATAACTACTTAAGGTATTCTAAATTTAAAAATTAAATACTATAACTGTCATTATTAATTTTAAAGCTAAATTGATATAGTTTACAATTACTTGTGTTCATAATATGGCTGTGTATTAATAAATTGCATATTGTTTGTAATTATATTGGCATACTGACTGGCCTCGTGGTCGAGTGGTTAGAGACCCTGACTGCAAAACCGGAGGTCGTGGGTTCGATTCCCATCTAGGACAAACATTTGTGTGATGAGCACATTTGTTTGTTCTGTGTCTGGTCGTCATAAAAATATCTATATAAGTACTATATCGAGTGTATATATGTATGTTTATCAGCTGTCCAGTCACCATAACACAGGCATTAAATTGCCTAATTTGGGATCATACAGCCGTGTGTGAGAGTGGCAGACTTATATTCATTATATCACGTTTGACGCAAAGGAGCACTACACTACACTTCATTAGGTAATTTTTTTAGTATTCCGACGAAATAATAGCCATCGTAAAAAATTAAAGAAAAATGAAACAGTAGGTACAAGTTCCGTAAATAAAAAGTGATTTATTTGAAACTTTTACGAGCGACTTTCTTTACGGCTGCCGTAAATAAATGGATTTTTAATGGCGCCCAGTTATGAGGTCTGGGTTATTTTCTAGGTAACTAGTATTCATCTGAATGAGTCGAACTAGTTGTGTTGTATAACCGATTCGAATTTCAAATTCAGGTTTTATCGAATCATCAATAGTACAGCCATAGGGAACTGGTGATTGATTTAATTATAAAAATCACAGTCAGAGCAGCGTAAGACAGAGTTAGCTACAAGGAATGGTCGGAAAGTTGGCCGACAATCTAGACTTTATATCAAAAGGCCTGCAACAGAAGCCTTACCTTGTTTACCCATACTCTCTTCATCTTGCAGCTTTCCGCGCTACTTGTGCAGTCTTCATTCACAATGAGAAAGATAGCTAATTACCTAGCACGTTTAACAGGTTCTAGACGAAATTTAGACAGTTCCAAGGTCTGAAGGTAATAATAATTAGGACAATTAAATGGCTAAAAACACGACGTCAGCAATATCTTGTTTTAAGGGAAGCGCAAGCAAAGCCGTATGTCAACTAGTTTATGTACAAGACAATATTATATGAAGGCTCAACTATTTACTTATGCAAATTACACTGTGCAGCATCAAGTCTAGTTCAGCTCTTAGTCTATAATGAATAAGCTGTTCAAACAGATAACTGCCTCCTAGCCTAGCTTATTTACTGTGTACATAGCCTGCAGCCAATGTGGTAGCGTCTGGATTTCGTATAAATACAGGGTGTTCAGAAGCAAAGTGGAAGACAGAGCCTCCTAACAACATAAAAACAAGTTGTATCCGTCTTGTATGAGAATATACAGGAGTATGATTAAAAATGGCTCCAAAAATCTCCCCATAAGTAAACTTTTCTAGATGATACCGGTTTTTTCCATGCCATTCTAATAATATCGTGGAATATACCATTTGTGGTACCATACTAGTCTGATCCTGTACTACGAATATCAGACAGCTGGTAAACTCGTTAGACTCCAACTACTTTAACTGTGTCTGTCACCCAACGTGTCCGATGGAAATCGAACCTGAACCCACCCGAAGCCTGCACCACTACGCCATCTATACGTCGCAATGTATGTTTATAGGCTGTCAATATAAATTATATCTCCGTATAGCTGCAACAGCTATAGCTATAGTATATGTAGCTAAGTATGTGTGTTGGCAAGCGGCCTGCTATAGTGTGTTAAGCCAGGTGTACCACAAACCTTGACATAGTTAATTAACGAAATAATTTTTTGTCATAAATTATAGCAAAGCATACTATTAAAAATATGCTACATTGATCACAAATTCGATGGTAATCTCGTGTCCTTTCATTGTGAGACAATTCAAGGTTTTTAAGTTATAAAACGTACGTAATATTGTAAAATCAAAGCTTGCCAGGATTTGAACCTACACCCCCGGAACGGAAGACCGAAGTTCAAACCGCTAGACTACCTCTTCGTAATCCTATGTACTCTACAATGATAGAAAATATTTGAAGGTGTACGCATTCCGCAGTAGCCTCCTGCGAGATCCACTCGATATATTTTGAAAACCACTATGAGTTTGAGACCACGACGACTTTGAGACCACGATGAGTTTTGGCAAACCGCCTACCGACTATTATACCCGACGTACCACGTACCTACATACAGTAACCGGCATTTTGACAATTTTAACACCGCAATACAAAGTAAAATACACACAAATAAAACCCGTTAGTCGACATACAAATGCGTTCTTTAGAAAGGACCTGTAATTATAATTATCGTAATTGACATTTCAGCGTTCTAAACAAAGGCCACATTTCCAAAACACACTATTTTATTGTTTAATTTTGTTATCGATGATGATGTGTTTTATCATTTTCAATCTGTACAGTTACGTTAATTAACTTGAATGTGAAATAACCAACCGCAAATTTGTTTAAAAAGCAGCACATGCGAAACATCGCATACATTACCACGATATTACACGCTATTATAGGATATTATACGATTATATATAAGATAGCGTTGAAACGCAAACGTGATTGTACAAACAACATTACACTCTCAGATCTTTATCGTCACTATTGTTGTTTAATGAAATTGTTATGATCTATAATAATTTAATTAAACTAGAATTTCATTTCAATTAATTAGCCTCTAAAACGGGCGTGTATGCATGAAAAGTGATGAATGTAAATAAGTATGTCAGTTTTAATAGGATACAGATGTTTGCTTAATTCTAGATGGATTAATGAAATTATTATGAAACAACAATTTCATTAAACTAGAATTTCATTTCAATTAGTACTAAAACCGGCGCGTATCCAGCTAGAGAGTGATGAGTGTAAAAGCTTGTCAGCTTTCCTAGGATACAGATGTTAGCTTACTGCCTACCTCATTAGTGATATGGTTTAATACCACGAAATCAATGCAAAGACGTGGAAAATGGAAAAATCTGTCGATTCTTCGCCACTGATAAATATATGGACTTGCGTCGGATGCTGGATTTGCATATATTTAAAAATTGTTGGCGCAGTAACTTGAGCAAGGGTAAGAGTTAATAAATAAAGCCTTCGACAGTAGGAGGGCGTGGTCGTAGCCGCCCAAGTAGAGCACCGCCAGCTTTATTCGAAAAATTCAAATTTCACTACCCACGTCTCCTGCTAGAACCCTATCGATATAATACAATACAGTACATTGAAAGAAAGATGAAAAAAATAAAGAATTTATTTAAGCTGCTCATATAAACTTCTACGTACAAGAAACATACATATGAGAACAATAACTAAATAAAAAAAAACTTCAAAATAACAAATGTAGGTATATCTATATCTATATCTATATCTATATCTATATATATATATATAAAAGAAAGTCGGGTTTGTTACAACACTTATAACTCGAGATCTGCTTTACCAATTTTCATGATTTTTG